>JBBMJZ010382312.1:0-15964 GCA_037833815.1 Zingiber zerumbet
CAAAAAAAAAAAAAATACTACTAGATTCAGAGTTTAGATTTAAGCGAATTTCATCGGCATTTTCATACAAAACCCTGATGGTCAATAGTTTTGTTTTTTTCAATTGAATTGGCCGATCCAGTCGGTTTAATTCGGGAGGTGACCGATCCAATTCTATAAAAAATTTCTACCACCAATGTCAATCATAATAAATTCGAGAAACACATGGATCGACAACCCAGCATTACGAGCGGTTCGAGCACCATCAGCATATGGTATAACATGCGAGAAAATTGAACCCTCATTGTACGAGAGTCCACTCTACTTTTTTACCATCGCACCGCGCCCTAGGAGACTAGTCGACTGATCTTTTGAATACAAAACTATGCACCTTCCCTCCCTGCCTCTTGCTTGTTCCTTATCCTAGCAACTATAAACAAGGCAGCTTATTCTCATTTTTTAGCAGCTGCAGCGGTGGCAACAATGGAGAATGGAGATCCATTCATGAGATCGCACCAAATCTAGCGCCCAAATTCTTGTTCAGTCTCCTTTCTCTCCCTCTTCTCGTCTCTTCCTCCATCTCCCATGGCTTCCAAATCTCTAAACACAGCTCAATTCCTCAAATGAGCAGCTCATCCAGCAGCAAGATAAGCCCGGCGCTCCTCATCGTCATCGTCGTCCTCGCCGTCGCCTTCTTCGTCTCCGGCCTCATCCACCTCCTCTTCCGGTTCGTCTTCAAGAAGCGCCGCCGCCTCCGCCGTCTTCGCCGCCCTCCGCCTGTGGCGGAGGACGGCGGCGGCGGCGGCGAGTCGCCGGGGCCCGACCGGCAGCTGCAGCAGCTGTTCCACCAGCACGACTCGGGGCTCGACCAGGCCTTCATCGACGCGCTCCCGGTGTTCCTCTACACCGACCTCGCCGGATCCAAGGAGGAGCCTTTCGACTGTGCTGTCTGCCTCTGCGAGTTCGACGCCGCCGCCGGCGACGAGCTCCGCCTGCTCCCCGCCTGCGGCCACGCCTTCCACCTCTCCTGCATCGACACCTGGCTTCTCTCCAACTCCACCTGCCCCCTCTGCCGCGCTTCCCTCTCTCAAGGACCTCCCGTCGAAGACGCCGCCTTCGACTCGAGCGACCAAACCCAAGACGACGAGGAAGCCGCCAGAGAACCTCACGAACCCGCCGTCGAAGAAACAGCCGCCGAGAAGAAGGCATTCCCGGTGAGGCTCGGCAAGTTCAGGAACCTGGACGACGCCGCGGGCGTCAACGGCGAGGAGAGCGGGAGAACTCTGATGGGGAATTGGAGGTTGGAGGAAGGCGAGAGCAGCAGCAGCAGCCTGGACGCGAGGAGGTGCTTCTCCATGGGATCGTACCAGTACGTGGTGGCCGACGCCGAGCTCCACGTGGCTTTCAAGAACTGCTGCGCCTCCGCGAGCAGAGGACGGGAAGCGAAAGCCGCCGGCTGCGCCGTCGACGAGGCGGCGGAGGGGAAGCGACTCGGCGTCGGCGGCCGGCGGGAGAGCTTCTCGGTGTCCAAGATCTGGCTGTGGAGTAACAAGAAGGGCAAGGTGGCCGTGCCGCCTCCTGATGCCTCTGATCTCGAAGCAAACTTGCCGTGGAAGAAGACGACAGCAATCGGCGATGCTTGATTCTTCTCATCAAGCCAAGAACACAGTTTTTTTTTTTTGCCTTTTTTTCCCCCTACTGATCGTTACTAAATTGCAAACAAATTCCAGTGAGTGTTCGTAATATCCACTTCCTTGAGAAATTCACATTGCATTTTCTAGCTGATCGTCAAAATTCTTGAGTAGTTCTGCCACTTGAATTGAATTCTCAGGCTCTTTATGTTAAAGCAATTTTAAAAGAAGAAAAAAAGAAAAGAAAAGAAACACAGTCATGGATTAGTTTTTCGATGACTGATTCCTTTGCATGAAAAGAAGAGCAGACACAGAAGAAACTGGAAGACATCTTCAATTTTCAAACATGTTCCCATGCATGCTGCGAAGCAAAATGATGAAGTTTTTTTTTATGTTACAGAACAGTATGATGAGTAGGTATTGATGATTATTCATGGACTGATCCAAGAAATGTGCCACCAAAAGGGTTCAATGAATCAGATAAATATAGAACTTGGTGAAGGTTTGAATGAGCAGCAGTGATCTATTAGCTGGTGTCGTGTGTTTGTTTGCATAGAAATGGCCTGGGAAGGGGTGGAATCCCTGTACTGCTAAAAGACAAGCACAAGCAGTTCAAAGGCTACTCTCCATGTTTGAAGAATTGTTTAGTGCACCAATTCTCGGATTCTCTACTGTTGGCATCAATGGTTATTTCTATGTTTTGGAAGGGTTGCTGTTCATACAATGGCTCAGTGGTTCATGTTTTTTATGTTGTCACTGGTGGCAAACTTTATGTTGGTGGTGGTAGTGGCTGCTGCTGCTGCTGCTTGGTAAGCTAAAATTTGTTCACAGGAGATGATCTTTCTATGTTAAACTATCTTCTAGTGATCTGTCGAATCAAATAATTGATGGAATAAAAAAACATCATTTAAATTTTTTTTCTTTTAAGATTATTTTCATCTTTTACATCATTTGGTTGATATTAAGGCATTATCTTTGGAGTTAATATTATTCAGGTAAACCTAGAGACGAATTCTCTGCTTTGACAATTTCTGATATCTTCCCCAAGAATTTCCTACTAAAACTAGCCTACAAATAGTTATGCTGGTCTAGTACCGATAAGATCAAACACTAAATTACAAAATGACGACAAGTTATCAAGACTCTGAACACCAAACAATTTGATGGGTTGATGATAATATACCAAAAACTTTGTATGAAGATTGTATAAAAGATGAACACATTTTCAATTCGATAGGTGGTTCGGTGAAATAACTTGACGGGCTAAAACAAATACCTGATTTTGGATACGGAGACCAAACTCAAGATTCTTGGTTAGCCGAGGCCAATCTAAGTATTCACACCGATTTCCTTTACTCGGCCTACTGGCTGGATCAACTTTCAGAAACACAGTATCAAGTTTACCAAAGTGAGAAAAGACAGAGAAAAAAATGCTTTGTAGTGTGTAGTATAACAAACTTCAGATGATCCATTTAAAACAAATTCAAGATGCTTGCACAATAGTGTGTTATCAAGTTGATCGAGTTGTACTGCAGTTTATTTTGAAGCAATGAAAAAATGGATACAAAATCTAAGAACTGGAAAGAAAAAGGGGAAAGAGCGAAAAATTAAACAAGAACTATAACGATATCTCCAAACTGTAAAACAAATGGTCATAATTCAGGAGGGAAGTTGTTGACTTGTCCTTGTTCTAGCTTATCTTGGTTGTTTACTTTGTAAGTCATCCTCATACGCATGGCCAAAGGTTTCTGGAGTGACAAGAGATGGAGAACGGTCAATTAGCTTCTAAAAGTAAAGCCATGGAAGTAAAACTGAATACAAAATATAAATTTAAGAGTTTATAATTATAGTGGACAGCTGATAATGTACAAAGAAGATGAAAAATCAAATGAAATAGCTGCAATGTCCATCAATAGATAAAGGTCTTTGCTGGTTAAGTCAGTAGCATCTCTTAATTTGATTCTTGGTCACAGGTTTATTGTTTTTATTTTGCAGCTTGAGGAAATATAAATCTTAATAAAAGCCTCATGAAAAAAGAATCATACCTTGATTTAACTTTAAAAGAGAAAAAAAAATTCTAAAATGAAATTGAAATAGAAGAATTAGATAGAAGAATTCCTGACGGATGTCTATTTGATGAAACATGGGTGAATGAATGAATGAAGAACACTGGCACAGTACTTGTTTGTTGTTGGTTTTGCAGCTCAGTCATAGAAGAGTAAAAATAGAGGAAGTCACGGTGAAGGCATGTAAAGTAGTTGAATTGCGTTACCTGTCCGTGTTGGGAATTAGTTAGAGTTAGAGTTTGAGTGATTGTCCCATCACCGTTGGCTGGAAGAATATTGCTGCTGGCAGGTTCTAACTGTAGCTGAATAAACTGGATAATGAAGAAATCATGTATTATTATATTCCTTCTCTAGTGAATTAATAGTATTCCACAACTAGATGACAAATGAACAAAAAAGGCATTGCATTCAACCATATTATGTGGATCGATTAAAAACTTAAATCTACTGAAGAAATAGCTTTCAACACATTCATGGTTTCTTCTGCTTCACTACTGCCAACATCCATGCCCTTTGTTATTATAAGTTTATAAATTTTTCTCGAGATGGATTGCTCTTCCCTGGAGAATCTGTCGTATGATATATCAGCATTAACAGGCAAGAATTTAAATTTCTTTTCCAAATCCATTGGTAGCAATATATCTTGTTGATTCAGGCTTTAAGGTTGCATGTAGACAGCAAGGGGAAGGACTCAGCTCCAAAATATTCGTTACACACCTTAGGGACAGCTGCTAGAAAAATGAAATCCATATATTCGTCTGTAGATAAGTTTGTACACGTAGCTTGGATTTGTGTAATTTGTGGTTTGTCAGATTTCTTTGTAAAGGCGAAAGCAACCTTCAAGGTGCAACTCTGGAAAGCGATAATTGATGGATAAACTGGATGTTCATCATCTGCCCAAGAATTAACATAAGATTAATAAGCTCCCTTTTTATCACAACAAAATTCAAACTCAATTACCAGTTGATCTATCCTTTGTAGTCCCATCCAACAAATCCATTACTTCAAAAGTGGATGGATTGGTTAGTGGCTCAGATCCTGTGAAGTATGGAAGAATACAACGTCAGGTTTCAGATAACAAGATACATAAACATGACTATGAAATGCCTCTTTTTTTTCTAACTAGTACCTTGCTTGGAGGAGACATCCAATACTGGCACATCATTTTGATCATTAGTTCCTCCAATTGAAAGAAGATCTAGCAGAATATCTGTACCGACTGACGGTGCAGTGGTACCTTCACAAGAAGCCATAACAGAATAAAGTATTAACTATGGCTAAGGAAGTTTTGTTTTTTCCGCAGAGTCTAGAAAAGAGAAGCAAATGTATGGACAACGATTTAAGTTTATGGTTCACATATATTATTGCTCCTGCCGAAAAGGATTATACTAGTTAAGCTGAAACAAAGTACATGTTCTACTCATGTCAAAGTAGTATTGTTGTCTTGGTCCTATAGTTTATCTAGATGTGTCATAGATGCTAGGTGATAAAGCTACACACTGCCTACAACATTTGCTACACATAAACCTTCTCAATTAAAACAAGGTGCTGCACAAAAGTGCTGCATTAGAAGACCTAGAAGAATAGGCTCGAAGAAGCAAAGAGGGAATTCCTGTTGTAAGACTATAACTGCTTGTCTTTTCTTTTCATTCAATGCATCTTTATAGCAACTGCAGCAGCTACATCCACTTTATGGTTTTTAAATTGAACATAACTTCCCCACAAATCACTACATAATACACAATAGCATTACAACACACAAAATTGTCATATGCTGCCCTCCTTTGGTCTTAAACCTAAAAATATGTGTGAGTTAGTGATGGATGAATATCCACTACCGAAGCCCAGGGTTAGGCGCCTCTATCTATATATGTGAGAATAATGATATTTGCATCTACTAAGATCCCCAACACCAGTTTAAGTTGGCTCAAAGATATCATGGAATATCAACTTATTACAAATGGATTCAACTCTAGGACCTCTAGACTTAATAAATCTACCGATTCCCCTTAGGTTCCACATCTCTCTTCGATAAAATGACGATATATCATGACTTGACTATCAATGCTGAACAATGGTGATGGGTTTTAATCAATAAGGAGATAAGCTGTTGTGCTGTCAATTCAATGGAGGTTGAGCTCTGCAAACATAACTCCCTTGAGTTGCGTCCATCACTATTGCAAGGTCCCAGTCATAAAGGTGATGCAACTTTTCCATTGATGTAGTGGCAACTTTTAGAGGAAAAGAAAAAAAACATGGGATGAAGAAAAGTTCTTTGGTGTAATGGTAGTGTCTGAAAAACAAAGGCATGAAAAAAGAAACACACATGAAAGAGAATGTCTTAAGTATCTCAACTCTGATAGCATGTGAATTAGTGGGGGAAGAATCTCTTCGAACCTGAAACTTAGGTAACTTCCTTTATGAATCTGTATCGCAATAAGGGTATTTGCATATAGATCCATGTATCTTCACACAATACATAATAACATTGCAATGCATAGCATGCCATATCTCTAAAGTTGTTCAATGTCATTATTAACTACCATTTTATGCCAATAATTAGATTAGGAATTAGAAATGTTAGACTGGTTTGTGATCCTTGCAAAATATGAGAACACTAAGAATGATGTGCATCTCCTCTGAAGTAGAGACACTGATACAGGCAGATTAGCCAGATTATTTAATGCTAACACCAAGGTTCAAAATCTCGATTTTCAAACTTTGATTGGATACCGTGCCAGCATTGACATACACATAAATTGGAGGCAGAAGGAGAAAGAAGATTTTTTTAAAAAAACAACTCTATAGCATTTGAATTTGTGCCCATCTAGATAGTATAATTTTGACATTGTGTTGTACGTACACAAGCTACAAAAAAAATAATAAATAACAAAGAATTTTGGTAATTTGTGGGAACAATATGTTTTAACCATAACAGCATGAGAATTCAAACCAAGGCTAATAGTGAAAAGTCAAATAGCCAAAATATCTCATGAATGTATGCATTGGTATCCAATTCATACCGAGAAATAATCTTAGGGCAAGGACCGTATTATTAGCAAAGTTGGTAGAGTTAGGCACAGCCAGAATTTTAAAATATGTGCAGCAGAGATATATATTGTAAAGAATGGTCAAAAACATCAGAATACCAGAAACAAAGTAGGTTGAAAACATGGATTTGTTATCTTCAAAAACAAATAATTCAATACTAGAAAGTAAAAAAGTCAAGACCTGAGGTCAAAGGGTTTCCCAAGTCAATGCCTAACAAATCCTGCACAATATCATTGGTGGATGAAGTAGGAACTGGGTTATCATCTGGTATTAAATCAAGTAAATCCAGTAGGGGATTTGTTGGTGCATGGGCAACACCATTTGGAAGGCTAGGTGACGCTACAAGAGTTGGTCGGGTAAGTTTAACTGCAGAAATATTCACTTGTGAAGAACTAGTTCTTTTTCCAATGTAAGAAGACTCATCCAAAGCAGGCATCCGTTCAAGCAAAGAAGATCTGCATATTAATCAAAATAATCAGAAATTAAAAGTCCAAGAACAAGCTAATTGGATCACATTGAATTATCGAGCCCAAAGAGTTAAGTATCCACTTGATATTCTGATGCCTCTGGATTATACAGTTGAATTCAATTGCTCTTTGCTGTAATTCAAGCACAGAACTTCCCTTGTGATGAATAATTATCTCCCTTATCCTCCTGTAAATAAACAATTGAAATGTTACGAATAAATGCAACCATCAATATGTATCTATAATAGAAAAAAAAACAAGAAAACTATTTTGCATGATGAGAACAAGCTACATCATCCATTAAAAATTTGCTGAAAGAATATGCAACGAAAGTATTAAAATTTAGAGAATGCAGCTTTAAAAAATTGTCTAATATAGAATAACAGTAGAATGACATGTAATTTAAAAATGACTAGGAGTGATGCACATAAAACTTGCTTTGCAAGAAGGCTAACTAGGCTCGCTCGAACTTCATCCAGTGTTCAACAAACATTGAAAATAATATACAATTACAACCAAGAATTAGCAAATAAAATGGATAGAAGAAAAGAATTGACGTTTTAACAAAGATAAATTTCCTCAACATGCTAGGCAAAGAATGCTAGTTTAAGTGAGGATGCTATGCTTCATAACTAGTTTGTTTGAATAACCCAACATCAATTACTTTTAAATTTAATTGTAAAAAAGATTAACAATCTATTGGCAGAGTAATTCAACATTAGAAAATTGATTTAATGGCCTTTGACTGTATAAAATGTAGTCATGACCATTTCTAGAAAAATCAATTAGCATCAATGAAAATCAAAGAATATATTGTCTTGACAAATTGAAACTTCAAAATTTATAATTTTCATACTAAATCTGATTCTAAAGAAAGTGTAAATAAAAGTCATTCTTGTAATATCCATACATTTTCATATTTTGTATTTTATTTTCATATAGATTCATATGAATCCATTCTTTTTGAGAGAACTTAATACGAGCACAAAGATAAAACTGTATCAGTATATGCAAATGTGAGCCTTCCTAATAAAAGGGAATTGCATAAAGATCATTGGAGATGTAAAGTACTCCTTAGTCAAAAATCATGACAATGAGTGTTAGGACCAAAAGAATGGGACTTTGTAAGTTCATGATCCTATCCATGTGTTTTCAATGTGGGACTTTGTTTGCAACCATTGCAACCCAACAATGAGAACAACTGGCATGCATTTGTAGTGCACAGCATGAGGTTTGTTACACCTAATATACACATATATAGGTATATGGAAATGTGATAGCATACTGATAGGTCAAATCTTGGTGGTAAATGAAAAGTACAAAGAGAAGATCTTCCCAAGTCAAAAATCATGAACTCAGAATAAGGTTTGTTAAACCTAACACGAAAATCATGGTACGAGCAACCAAAATGAAAGCCAAAATGGCGATAACTGGTAATAAGAGAAAAAGAGGATTGAATCAATTTGATGTAGGAACTTGCTCTGAGGTTGATGTAAACCGAGATGACAGCTTCAAAAGAGCAATCAAACACATTGACTGAGTGGTAATATCCGATAAGTGGTGTTTTAAAGAAGCCTCTATAACATCAACAGCATGAGAATCTGTTACCTGCAAACAAGACATTATAGAGTGAAATAATACAACTGGAAAAGTAGTTTCTTCTCTTTTTTAAAACAGTAAACATAGGGGGGGAAATAGTATTCATTAGGATCGGAACTATTTTAATTGATTATGAAAAAAAAACCTAAGATAAAAGACAATGTTTGAGGAATTAACAGAATGTAATAATGGATCAAGAGTTTTGACAGCTTCTTTAAGTTTTCAATTGCAAGAACAAGAAGTCCATTGTTTGGTGCAGCTGATCCTCCTAGATGGTATATATCTGCTATCCTCCTCATCAATAAGGAAAAACAGTTAATAAATCTCAAAATTCAAGTAAATCTAAATCTCATAATAGATGTCTGTCAGAGAAGTAATTCTAGAAAGGACTAATGACCTACAGAATAAGTTCTGCCAACAAATCAGATCTGAGGAATCAAATACTCTTATCTAGTTATCAGAGTTATTGGATTATCTTTGCTACTTTGGGAAAGAAAATGGCACGACCAAAATATTACAGTAGCATCAGGATTTGAAGCTTGAACTGTACAAAAGTTCAAAAAAAAAAAAAAAATAGTATGCGCGTGCAAGATTGTCTCTGACTCAATTTAATTGTTGCAGCCATTATAACAACCCAACCAGATGATCATTAATTTTATTGGGCCTGATAACTTGGTCCAAAATTCTTCAGCCCAAGTTAATAATAGCTCACCCATATAAGCCTATAAACCCTTTTGATTAGCTCACAATTCTAGGATGTAATAATCTTGAGATTGCAGTGAAAACCCAATGTCCAACTAAAATCCCAAGAACAATTTCCATCGATGGCATGTAAAGCCCAATGGCCTTCACCATTACACTGCAGTTTTTTCCAAACACACAATGCCTATGATGTGATGCTAATTGTAACAACTTGCCGAGATGAGATTCATTAAATTTGTCGAGTCAAATTGGTCAAAGCTTATTATCCCCCGGATTAGCCTACAATTTTACATGTGGAATTAAATTACAGCATCATAATCATAATATTAGAGATAATGTTGATCAAGAGACCATTAACTAGATGTGATAAGAAAATAAACTGTATTTTCTAGTGGAATATAGAGAGGTATGAACTTACATTCATTGTATTCTCCACTTCAGACACCTTTATGTTATTAACCAACAACTCACCATATTCACCAATGCACCATACTGCTACTTGCACTAAACTTCCCTATGGAATAAATCACAACGTAAGGAAAACAAAATTGGCTGAAGTCAATATCATGTTAAAAAATAGTTTCACTCACCTGATCAGGATGATTTTGGAGTGCCTTGTATAGTGATCTGACACAATAGCCTTGTATATCAAGGGCATTACTTATTGTAATTATGAGACTATGCAATACATCATCTTTAACATAATTCCCAGCCTACAAAAATCATAAATAAATCACAACTATATTTTGGTGAAAAGTCCTCAATACTGAACTATCTAGTAGTGATTATCAACTGAAACAAGTGATGCAAATCTGACATATATTAAACATGAAGTGAATGCTTGCAATGACAAAAATGGCTTTTTTAGTGGGAAAAATTATTCAGCAATACCTGATACCCAACAAGTCTGCATCAAGAATTTGTGTTATCCAAGAGGGAAAATTCAGCAGCATACTCTAGGTTCTTAAATATTTTGAAGAGAAATATTCTTTTACCAATGTTCAAGACAACAGTTAAAACCATGATATTCTACATGTACGAGACTGGCCATAATCTCAGTTGTACTAATCAATTATCTTTTGAAACCCATTGTGCTTTAAAAGCCTAGGTTTTTCAAGTTAAGAAGTAAGCCAGCCAAATAATTATATTTGTGTGTCTACATGTCTCATATTCTCTATTCTCCAAAATGATCACAAAAGCTAAGCGTTATAAAATCAATGTACACATGTATACAGTTTAACAATTAATTTAGACTGTAAAAAGAAATGGATACACTTCTCAGATCAGTATCACTTACAATACATAAAACCTTGAACATCTGGTCAATATACCATTTCTTCTCCTGTGAGAACCTACAGAACATATGGAGTTCAAAATAGCATTGTTTTGAAGGACAACTCAAATGCTGGCAGAAAAACTACAGCCAATCAGATGCCTCTCACGCTAATAACTGTACTCCAGTACAAGGGCCTGTATGGTGATTCTCAAATTCTAAGGTGCAGCAAGGCAAGTGATTGATCAATTGAGAGTTTTCTAGTAGCTACATAAATCTAAATGTATGTTAAGTCTTTGTCTTAGTGATCAATATAGAGTTCTTAGCTTCCTTTATTTTAATTTAATTTTTTGAATAGTTTCCTTTAGACAAAAGGTGTCCATTTGATTGCCTTTTATGTTGCATGTCAGAGCTTCATGAATGCTCCCCATAACAATTGTTGCCATATAATCACCCTCCAATGAAATTCTGCCACATTGTTGAAAATACTAATAAAGCTTACTATCGTTTCAGTACTGATGGTATCTCTAAAAGGTTCTTTCAGTTTTGTATCTCCCAAAAAGAGGCAATGAGAAATTTTATCTGATTAATGTGAAAAGTTTATATAGCTAGTACACAAGCCCTTTAAATAACTTTTGCATTATGTTACCATTCATCAGAGTTTTCATTATTCTACTTATTTCAACATATTAAAAAAAACATTGTCCATAGTCTATATCTAGAGCATCTTGATATAGTCATCCATCATTTAACCTACATCTGGCATCTTTGCTTCCAATACAAAATGTGGAAATAAGGGCAATCAAAATTTAGAAGGAACACGCATATAAATTCAGGGAAAACCCTAAAAAAGCTCTTAATTTTCATTTTTGTGCAGCTGAAGCATGTTTATCAAAAAATCCCAAATAAAGTCTCTTTTATTTGAAGTCACAAAAATAGCCAAGAATATGCATCGACTTATTCCACCATCGGCTGACCACTAAAGCACTCTGACAGCCAACTAAAATCATGTCTTGTCAAGGGGGTCTTAGCTGGGTATTTTACAAGTTAGAGGCCTTTTCAGAGCACATATATTTATATGTTATTAGTGGGATTCAAACTCGCAATCTTTGTGGCCAAATTTACAAATACGACCAGGGTAACTCTGTCAAACTAATTAAAATAGAACTAAAATACATATAGCAGTGTTATAACATAAGAATATAATTTTATACAAAGTCATATTTCACTCAAAATATCAAAATGTGATTCTAAGCCATGCATATTTTTTATGGCTTGCATTTTTTCATGTAGGCATAATTCCACCTCATTATATATATTTCTAATGTTTTTACATTTTTAAACTCTGAAAGTTGTGTCACAAAACTTTATAATGTATTCCCTTTTGTATAGACATTACTGCACTTTAATAAAGATAGTTCTATTCTTTTTGCACTCTAAAACTGCAAAATGGAAGCATAGTTTTGTGCTATAGATGTATCCAATGGCTTTAATTTTAATATTAAGTATCACTGCACAACTTATGACATTCTTAGCATTTGCATGTATTTTTTACATTGGGATAATATGGAAGCATATTTTGAGTTTTTTTATCAAACATAGTATAGTATTTAGAAGGGTATTATTTTGTCTTTTTGGAAATATATGGTTTTGCATTATCACAATGTCAAAAATTTCATGCAAATGTTAAGAATGTCATTAGGATGTGTGATGATGCTCATATAAGAAACAAAAATTAATAGATTCTTTTTACTAGAGAGACATATTATGACCAAAAATTGGTTTATAATTTCAGTGAGATATCACGGTTAAGGTGTAATTATACCAGCATAAAAAGTGAAAGTTGTTAAAAACCTTTATGCCATAAAATCATATTACAAAAATATATATTGACTTTTATTTTCTCATATAGCTATTATTACACATCACGATCAAAGATGTGTAGTGATGCTTACATATAAAAATGAATCTCTTTAGCATACAATTGTGTTTTAACCAAAACATGGTTCCGCATTGTCAAAGCGCAAAAAACATATAAAAATATTTAAAATGTCTTTATTGAGATGTGATGCCTGAATAAAACATTAAAATACCTTTTTATGACAGAATCATCTTTTAGGATGCCTCTTTATTGAGGTGTGATGCCTAAAATATGGTTCTGCACTTTTAGAACATAAAAAATATTTTTTAAAAATTTAAAACATTTTTACCAAATGAAACGGGCCTGCACAAAAAGTAAAAGCAATTAAAAATATTTATTGCATAAATCAATATTTTGAGTAAAGCATAGTTCTATATATAATTATATTCTTATGTTATAAGATTATATTAAAAAAGTTCACTTCCATTGTGATAAATGTCATTAAAAAATTCCTAGTGGTAGTTGTAATTTTTTTGCCATGGTAGAGGTGTGGGTTCAAATCTCACAAATAACATACAAACATATAGGCCCTAAAAGGGCCCCCTAGTTCTCTAAAATTCCCTGTTAAGGCTCCCTTTTTTTAAGGCTTGATTGGTCGGTCAACCATTGACAGTGATCAGCAGTCAACAGACAACTGAAGGAATATTCATATAAATTTTCTGAACATATTTTGGAACTTCAAATAAAAGGAACCTTATTTGGGACATTTTGATAAAGGAACTTTGGCAGAGGCAAAAAGAAAATCTAGAGGTTTTCTATGGATTTTTCCCTTATATTAATTCATGATTTAATTATCATTAATGACATAAAGGAAAATAAATATGCAATTGCATTAAGTTGGAAGGCCTAATCATTAGAGCTAATCTCCATAGATTTTTTTTTAATGAAGGATGACATTTTCACTTACTTCTTAACAATTGAACAAATTTTGGCAGTTAGATCACCCTTAAAATCTTGATCACTCACTTCTAGATAACCAATAAGTTCCCTTGTCAAAGGTTTCACATTTGTCTCATTGACTAGAAGAAAAACAAGCTCCAGAGTCCTCTTTCGAATGGAGATATCAGAATCCTGAAAAAGATGATATATGAAATATGATGATTCCCAACAGACACATAATAACTACAACAGAAGCTCTAGTTTATCCATGCTATAAGTGAATTTTTATGGTGTATCTTCGGAATAGCAAACAAAAAGAAAATATGTTTTCTAGTTTTACAGGAATGCCACCTATTCATAAGGCACTCCCTACCTTCATGCATTCAAGGATTGTTGATTTGTGCCTCTGCACTGCTTGTGAGTCTACAGTGACTGCCTTCATGAGCATGTTGAGTGCAACATATCTAAGAGAAAAGGGGGAAGAAATTTAGAAGCATTGCTATCAATAGAAATTGAACCTTTTAAGTCAGAGAATTAGTAAGTTGAAATTAACTTCAATTTTCCTCAAATACAAGCAAGCACACTTGAATGGCCGTAATCATATAAATAGTGATCAGAACAGTAAAAAAAGACTTGCACTGAATAGTCAATATTCAAAATTTGAAATTAGAATTAAAGGTCCCCAAAAAAAGAAAGTGCATAACTAGATCAGTGAGAATATGTAATGCAAAATGAAGCGTAAAAAGTTTGTGTTCCCTGTTTAAAACTGAAGAACGTATATGCTAGTATTTTTCACATTTAATGCCGTTTTAAATTACAACAAAATGAGTACATATCTATTGAATTCCCCCAATGATCAAACTGTTGATAACATCAAGATGTAGCACATAAACTGGCAAAGGTATAGTGATAATTTTGCAATCTATTTGAAATAATAAGTTCAGCCTCGCCTTGATAGTTATTTATGCATTATTAGGCATAGCTGCATAAGGAATATACAAGTTAATCAGTACCATACAAGTATACAACTATATCTTCTACTTGGTACCAAAGACATCTCTTATCCCATTAGGGACAGAAAAGAGAAAGAACTTCCTACACAAACTCAGGTAGAGATGGTGTAGAGGGAAAGCAAGAAGTGAACTCGAAAAAATGTTAGAACAAGAAGAACTTACACAAGCTCAAGAAGTTAAAACAATATGAATGTTATTTCCACCAGTGGGGATGGAAAGAAGTAGGAAGAGGGAGAATTTCATGCACAAATTTAAGTAAAGATGGAGTAGAGGGAAAGAAAGGAATAATTTCAAAAAATACCACAATAGTAAAGGTAAAGGCACAATATATCTCACAAGAATAACAATGGTAACTTTTTAGAGACAACAACAACAAAGGAAAATGCACTTGAACCATGACGATAATTAGTAAGGAGACTGAATTAGAGGTGGCAAGTAACATGCTCGGTGAGACTAGGACAATTGGGATAGAGATGACATTGCACTTATCCGAGGAGGAGGATGCAGTCTGCATGGATATACTGCATGTACAAAAGGCTTCATCAACTGAGAGATGAACACCTGAGAGACATATGAAGACGTGTGTAAAATACCGGAAAAATGACGGATAATGATAAGGGAATTTTCCGGAATTTTAGGAAATTTTCAGGGAATTTTTCGGAGCTCGTATGGACGAGTTTACGGGGATCAAAACGGGGTCCCGGGAAAGCCTGTTTTGGCTACCCGATTTTAAGGAGGAAATGTTTGATTTTTCTTCCTTTTTCTTTTATTTCTTTTCTTATTTTTTTTCCTTTTTTCTTCGTCGTTCCTTCTCTTCTCCCCGCGCGCCTCCTCTTTCCTTGCCCTAACCGCCGCAGCGGTTTTCTTCTCCTCTCCTTTTATTTCTTCTTCTCTATCGCGCCGCCACTTTCTTCTTCGTTTTCCCTTCTTCTTCTTGCGACAGCCGCTTCTCCCTGCTGCACACCGTGGTCCCGACTCCTCTGTGCGCTGCTCACCGCCGCTATTTTCTCCGCCGGCCTTCACTTGCCGTCGGTCTCCCCTGAACCCTAGCGCAGGCCTCTCCTTCTCTTCCTTTCTGAGCCGCACCAGTCGCCGCCACCCTCCTTCTCGATCTGAGTCGGCCGAGACCCCCTCACTCCCGATCTCCCCTGCGCTAACACTGAGCCCTAGTTCACCACTTGTCGAAGCCAGCCGTGAACCAGCCAATGGGGCGGATCCGAGCCTTAGTTCCGTTGGGTTTGGTTGTGGTTAGCCTACTAGACGGGTATTTCCGTATTTTTGTACCCTTATATTGAACTACAAAGACTGATTTCTTCCTTGCCGATTTCAACAGAAGCTTGCGGGTTCTTCTATCGGAGAGGAAAATCTATTGGTACAAAGATT
>JBBMJZ010382348.1:0-15958 GCA_037833815.1 Zingiber zerumbet
CAGCTTCCCCGCCTCCCGCCGTCCCACCTCCTGCCTCCCCTCCTCCACCCGCCACCCCGCCCTCCCCCTCCCTCCCTTCCCCGACACCTCCCTCGACCTCGCCGCCTCCCCCGCCGACCAACCCATCCGCTTCGCCGACGCCCCCATCTCCACCTTCTTCGCATTCTCCACCGCAGCCTAAAGTGCCGTCTCCACCGCCTCCTTCTTCGCCTTCGTCGACTGGGACAAGCTCTAGCTCGATCTCGACCCCGGTTGTCATCGGTGTCGCAGTTGGTGGGGTTGTGATCCTCTTGCTGCTCAGCTTCGTATGCGTTTTTTGTTGGAGAAAGAGGCGCAGGGCGCGGCCGCCGCCGGCCCATTACTATGGAGCTCCACCGCCGCCTCCAATGGCAGGGAAAGGTTAAAAATATCTCCTTTTATTGATTTTCTGGGTAAAATTGTTTGCTCCCCTCCGAATAGATTGACGACTCATATCCGTGCGGTTACGCCCATGGATTTATATTTTTCTCTCTATTTTTCCTTTCTTATTTCGATGTGCATGTTTTACTTTCTAAATACACAAATGGTTTATCCGTTGATTTTCATGGAAATGTACCGCACCGAGTAACCAACAAGCATAAGTTTCTTATCTTTAAGTAGGGAGCTTTTTCAACGAGGAGATAGGAGCATGGTGGTGCGAGTTTGTGTGTATAATGATCTATATCAAAAAGTTGATGTTTTGTGAAGACAAATCGTGCGTTCTACTTCATGTCGGTAGAATCTGTTAGGACTGCAAGTCGCACCAGATTGCAATTTGGACGCTTTCTTATATAGCATCTGCAATTCACTTTTTGTATGGTTACATAACCAATATTTGCATTTCAAAAACGTTCACCAGTCACCGGCAACTATTTTACTAGTTTTTTTTTTTTTTTGAAAGAAAAATGCTATGGCTGTCCTCTTAACTCTTCTATTTTAGACTTTGGTTTGGACATAATGTTCTTTCAGTGAATTGGTACCAAAATGACGTTGGGGGATGTTTTCAGGGGACAGCTATGGTGAATATTGGCAACAGAATGCTCCTCCAGCAGATCATGTTGTAAAAATTCCTCCTGGACCACTACCTCCTCCTCCATATGCTTCCCGTCCACCACGCTCTCCAAGCCATTTGCCACCTCCGCCTCCGCCTCCACCGCCTATGATAAATAGCAGTGGAGGTTCGGTGTCCAATCTTTCTGCTTCTGAGAGTCCACTACCTCCACCATCTCCGGGAGTTGCCCTTGGATTCTCCAAAAGCACTTTTACTTATGAAGAACTGTCTATGGCGACAAATGGTTTTTCTGATGCAAATCTCCTGGGACAAGGTGGTTTTGGTTACGTACATAGAGGAGTTCTTCCAGACGGCAAAGAAGTTGCAGTAAAACAATTGAAAATAGGAAGTGGGCAGGGTGAACGTGAGTTCCAGGCAGAGATTGAGATCATCAGCCGTGTGCATCACAAGCATCTTGTTTCATTAGTTGGATACTGCATTGCAGGAGGCAAGAGGCTGCTTGTCTATGAATATGTTCCTAATAATACATTGGAGTTCCACTTGCACGGTAAGGCATTATGCTACTCTTGCTTCATTACCTGCTCAAAATTTTGAGCATTCTTACTTCCCTTGCTTCTATTTGTCTAGCCATCATTTGTTTAATCGCGTCTGCATTGATTAGGACCACACATTGGGTTCCAGCAATATATTCAAGCTATATAATGAACTGATATTAGAAAAATTTAGAAAAAAGAGTAACTGAAATTGTTCCTTCTTAATTACTTGTAGTAGTCGGTCTATATCCAGAGCTTGATATACATTGTAGATCTTTTTGGTATTCTGTAACAATTTAAGATATTTGCATGGATAGTTTATGATAATAATTCTTTTTCAGGGAGAGGCAGACCAACCATGGAATGGTCCACACGATTAAAAATTGCTTTGGGTTCTGCCAAGGGATTGGCATATCTTCATGAAGACTGTGAGTTATTTTGCATTTTTGCTATTTTCCAATGTTCACCATCACTAGAGACTTGATTCCCTCATTTATAGTTGGTTCTTATAATGACTATTCTGGTTTGCAGGCCACCCGAAGATTATTCACCGTGATATTAAGGCATCCAATATTCTTCTCGATTACAAGTTCGTGGCAAAGGTAAACAAATCTACTGCATCACATAATAAAATAATTTTCAGATAGAATATAATGTTTGTTTATTAATCTAAAAAAGGGATGTTACTTCTCCATTGATATTTGTTATTTGATCTTCTTTGCATTCTAAACTTGGATCTCTAAGAATTGTCATTATATATCATATGAAAATCTGCAAATTAACTGAAGGATGATATATATTTTTTTCCCAATTGAATAAGCTCTAGATTGTTTTGCAATAGGATTTTGAAAAGCTACCTTAGTGTTTGTATAGTTTTTATTTGATGCTTGAATGACCTTACTGAATTTATTTTTCCTTAAAAAAAGAAGTGGTGAAAAATATCTGGCTGTTCTTTCCTTGTATATCTATTATCTTTAGATGCAGATCATTCTTTTAGCTGAAACCTCCAGAGTAGCCAACAGTTTTTGCTGTATTATGTTTCCTGGTAACTTATTTTAGTCGATTAACCATTATGTTTATTAATTTCATCTATATCTTCTGTTTCGCAGGTTGCAGATTTTGGGCTTGCTAAGTTTGCTTCTGATAATAATACCCATGTTTCCACAAGAGTCATGGGGACCTTTGGGTAAGCTTTATTCTTGTCATTACACTTTGCATATCATTTCTTCTTACGTAGGTTAGCGGTGTCTTGTGTTTTCCTATGCATATCACTTCTTCTTATCTAGGTTAGCCATGTCTTGTGTTTTCCTTTGCATTTCATTTCTTCTTATCTAGGATAGCTATGTCTTGTGTTTTCCTTTGCATATCATTTCTTCTCATCCATATCTTTCCCTGGATTTATGTAAATTATCAGTATCCTTGTTGATTTTCATTACAACAAAAGTGAGATTTACGGAGATATTTTAGTTTAACTTTAAGTCTCATGAATTTGTCTTAATATATATATATATATATAATTTGCCCCTAAAAAATAGTGTCTTCAAAGGCAAATTTTTTATTGTCTTTAAGAAGCTTTATAGAGACAATTACAATTGCCTCTGAAGGTCAATAATTTTTTTAAGAGAATAATTTGTCTCTAAATATATATGTAGACACAATTATAATTGTGTCTAAAAGTTATTAACTTTTTTAGAGACATCTATTAATTTGCCACAAAAACTATCTAGAGAGACAACTATAAATGTCTCTAACAAGCCAAATAATTAGAATTGATCATTTTCCTCATTGTTAGAGACAATTATAAGTATGTCTAAAAGTCAATAACTTTTGAGGGACAATTAACAATGTCTCTAAATATATTCATAGTGACAATTATAGATCTTTGACAAAATAAATATTTCTATTGACAAATTTATTTTTAAAAATAGATAATTATTTTAGTGATAATTTATCACTAAATTGTATTAAAACACTTTTATTTCTCTAAAAGAGTGTTGAGTACTAAAGTGCATTAAGTAAATACAATAATTCATAAAAGAGTTACATGGTTTATATTATATACACCAATCTTAAATATTAACATGAGTCGAGCAGCTATTTTAAAAAGTTGACCATGAAGCAGACTCTGCAATTAACCTGTTGATGGCTTAAGTCTTGTGCTAATAGGTTAATGTGGAACCCACCAAGTCTCAAAAGCTCCGGTTTCCAACTTATATTTCCATTGATCATTAAATACTATTAATTTCACTTGACTCTAGAATTCAGGAAATAAAACAAATAACAAGCATATACCAAATTGTTTATAATAATAGTCCTGTAAAGAATTAGTTTATCACTGTTGTCATATTCTTCGGTATAGAACCATTTCAAACTTTCTTTAATTGTAGGCACTTCCAAAAGGTGCTAGTCTGATGCTTTTGGTTATACCTGTGGCACAAAAGGAAAGCCAAGGTGCATGTGAATTCAGTGGATGATGAAACCTGCAGGTGAAATAAATAACTAAAAATTTTCTAACAAAGATAAGAATACAATGTGGTGCAGAAATTGTCTTCACTGTAATGCTCACTTTCTTCTAGAGGTCATGATATTAGAATCCTTAAAAGGCAAGTAACCTGCAAACAGTAGAAATAGGATGACTCCACATGACACATAATGTTACCCAAGGATCTCACGATGTCGAAGGAAGTTTTTGAAGTGAAATGGGCAGAAATATGAACCCATGACAGATGTACAGAAAGTCATTGACTGTCCTCGTATCTTGCCTGTTGCCAGTCGCTGAGACGAGCAGCATTTGCTGTGACATTGACAATGACAACTTGATAAATGGTGGGTGAGCAGCAGCAGTGGCTTTTTCTCTATATTTGAGACTATCCGATAATGGATTGCAGGAGAGCCTTTCTTTCTTGTCTGCCTAACATCAATCCCAAGATCTCAGCATTGGTGCTGCCAACCACTCGATCCTCTTCTAATAACCTCTCCTTTGTTCTCATTCAATCACTTGGGTAACTGCATCTTGGCTGAGGATTCTTCTCAATGGCCTTGCCAAGGGAGAGTAATCGCCTCTCGGCTGACACGGCTTACATAATTCTGATGCCCATGCTGAGGCAGAATTTGGGAGTGAGATTTAGGTTGCTGCTGCTACCATCGTTGACTTTGCCCTCTGCAGCTCTGCTGCATATGATGGTAATTAAATGAGGTGTGTTTTTCACTATGGAGAATAAATAATTCACTCCGAGGGTATATTTTAAGTAGATTATTAATTTTTTAATAATAATAATATCATTTTTAGAGATGCATATTAGAATTGTGTCTGTATGTTTCCCCCTATTATTCATTTGTATTGTAGTGTTTGTATCCTTGCATCATATGTTTGAAAGGATTCCTTTATTTACATTCTGAAATTGAGCATCATTTGTTCATTAGGTTTGTTCCTACTTGTATCTATAGCTGGCAGGAATCTTTTTTGGCCTAAATGATTTGTCGAGTTTCAATGTCAGAGATTTTGCTACCATTGAATTGACCTGTAGACAATGTTTTCTTGTAGTTATCTGGCACCTGAATATGCATCTTCAGGCAAGTTGACAGATAAATCAGATGTGTTCTCATTTGGTGTAATGCTTCTAGAGCTAATCACTGGACGGCGCCCTGTTGATACATCCCAAACTTACACGGATGATAGCTTGGTTGACTGGGTCAGTTTAGTGATTGCATAACAGTCTTATCTGGTTCTAATCATTTCTTTACTTCTGCCCAACTTTTTCAGTTTTTTCTTGTAACTTCAGGCAAGGCCATTGCTTACTCGAGCTCTTGAAGATGGCAAATACGATGATGCTCTTGTTGATCCTAGGTTGGGAATGGACTATAACCCTAATGAGATGGCCTGCATGATTGCCTGTGCTGCTGCATGCGTGCGCCATTCAGCACGTCGACGGCCAAGAATGAGTCAGGTTCTGTCTCTTTCCTTTACTTGGTGGTTTTGTTTATAGTTTTTTAAAAGTTTATAATGGTATACCATCTTGAATTTGTGCCTCGCATTGGTGTTCACATTTTCTGCTTAGTCCATTTGTTGATTCTTGTGATCTCTCAGTCATCACAATATTGCCAACCTTTCACTAACTTCACCAAGTGTAACCTACAGATTGTCCGTGCTTTAGAAGGTGATGCATCTCTCGATGACTTAAACAACGGCGTCAAACCTGGTCACAGCAGGTTTTACAGTTCCCATGACAGCAGCTCTGATTACGATTCCAATCAGTACAATGAGGATATGAAGAAGTTCAGAAAAATGGCAGTCACAACTGAAGAATTTGCTAGCAGCGAGTACAGTGCACCGACCGGTGAATATGGACAGGTTCCATCGGCTTCAAGCAGTGAAGGTCAACAAACTCAAGAGATAGAATTGAGAAATAAGAAAGACAACTATGGATATGGTTTTGGCAGCAATTTGTGAGAAGCGCCTATATCTATTCAATTGTAAAGCCCAGCCTCGTTCCACGGCTAGGAAAAACCAAATTCATCTGATACAAAACAGTGACAATATTTTCATAGATGTTTGTTTCGTTGATTCCAATAACGATGAATAGCTTACTGATTCTTTTGTGATGTCTATGTTTTTACTGATTAAATACTGAGATGAAATATATATCTTCGACAGTTAATTTAATTCTGGTTTAAACAGTGGGAGATTAGGATTTTATCAAATGACTTGTAGCTATTGAGATGTAAATGATTTTCTTGTGAGTTTGTTCTTTAATTCTACAAATACATTTCAATCTTTAATACCATGTTTATTTGAAGTGAAATAAATAAAAGATAATTTTGAATGTGTAGCGAAAGAAAATAATCTTCATTTTTTTTTCATATATTGTCTTTATTTGGATTAAATTGGAAAGAGAGATGATCCCTTGTTGGTTTTCATTCATTTCCATTTAATTCGAGTGGAAATAAAATAAATAATTAAATTGGAAAGAGAGATGATCCCTTGTTAGTTTTCATTCATTTCCATTTAATTCGAGTGGAAATAAAATAAATAATTAAATTGGAAAGAGAAATGATCCCTCGTTAGTTTTCATTCATTTCCATTTAATTCGAGTGGAAATAAACTAAGGTGACCTTGAGTTCTTGTCTGAGAGTTGGAATAGGAACTATTGTAAAATGAAAAATGAGTAGGAATATAACTTAAAAAATAATATTTGATCAATTAAATATTTTTTATCAAAATAAATTAATTTTTTTTTACCCTTATAAAAAATAAGAGAAAAAAATTAGATATAAATGAAAATTGAATGTTACAAAAAAATACGATGAAAAAAATGATAAGAGAGAAAATGTGATGAGAGAGAAAATATGATGGGAAAAAATGAAAAAAGGGAAAGTGTGATGATAGAAAATAAGGAAAGAGAATGTGATGGGAGAGAGTATGATGAGAGAGGATGAGAGAGAAAATATGATGAGAGAGAAATTGTAATGGGAGAGAACGAAAAAAGAGAGAAAGTGTGATAAGAGAAAATGAGAAGAGAGAGTGTATGATGAGAGTGATTGAGGAGATAAAAAGTGTGACGAGGAAAAATGAGGAAAGAGAGTGTAATAGGAAAGAAACCATGATGTGAGAGGATGAGGAAAGAGATAATATAGAGAGAATTAAGAGAGAGAAAGTGTGATAAGAGAAAATGAGGAGAAAGAGTCTGTGATGGGAGAACTTGATGAGAGAGAAAGCATGATGAAAGAGAAAATGTGATGAGAAAAAAATTAGGGAAGAGAGTGTGATGGGAGCGAAAGAACATGGCACCGCTACATCAACGACCCCCTAGAGTCGGTCCCACAAATATAGAGAGAGGTAAATATAGGTACACATCTGAAAGCGAATGACTAAGACGCTAACCCTAGGTAACGAGAGAAAATAAGAAGAGAATGCATGATGAGAGAAAATGAGGAGAGAGAAAGTATGACGATAGAATCAGAAGAGAGAAAGTGTGATGATAAAATGAGAAGAAGTGTATTGTGACAAAAGGCGAATACGCTCGCCCCCAGCGCCCCCGCCAACCCATCCCAGAGCCAACACGGAGGAGGTAAATCACAGACGGCTACTAGCTTTTGGAATAGTGACTAGCACATAAGGGAGACATTTTATCTCGACTTTGCCGAAATTTGAACCCCAAACCTCATTGTGGCAACACCTCATACGTTAGCCACTAGACCGTCTTAAGGGGACTGAAGGAGAAGAAGTGTATGATAAGAGAGATTGAGGAAAGAGAAAGTATAATGAGAGAGAATAAGAGAAAGAAAGTGATATGAAAAAAAATTAAACACACATTAATTCTCATTCCCATTCCCATCAAAACCCAAAGGAAAAGGTGGATTTCATCAATACTTAAGTTTTTGAATTTCATTCTAAAATTTTAATTTCATTCCTATCGATCAAATATAAAATTTATGAATAAATTCATTCCCTCGTTCCTAAACCACTAAACCAAATGCCACCTAAATTCTTTTCCACTTTATCATTCATTTCCATTTCCATTTAATCTATAAAGAATTGCAGCGGCAGTAAGAAATTAAAGATTTGACATATAGGATGAGGGGGCCGGTTAGAGTAAGAGATGCCCATTCCAATTTCCAAACATCAATTCATACGTATCTATAAAACCTACAGCACAGTCAACTTCCAAATGTTTTTACAGGAGATGCCTCAAGGTCGTTTGTTCTCATGTCTAATAGACTCGATGCCTTTCTGATAGGGTTGAGAAGGAATGCGACTCACAAGTAAAACCAAAGCAGCCCCAATGAGAGCACCAGAGAGATGGGCAATGTGATTGACTGCCATGAAAGAGCCTCTCCCAAATGTTCCTGTCAGGTTTGTCGAAGCCTGTGCAGCTTCCATGACCTACACGGCATTGCCACGCAACAACTCATTCGAAGCAAAAATTGCCCATTTGATTAATCAAAGAGTTAGTTTGCCCTCGTAAGCAATAAATAAAGCATGGAGGTTATTTTCAGGTCATAGCAGAACACTGACGGAATAATACGTAGCCAAAGTAAATCTCCCAACAAATGCATGATAACGCTTGATTTTCATTAACTTTTTTCAAGAATCTCCACGTACCTTATCAATTACAAACTGACCAAGGATAAGAACTTCAATGATTTTCCTCCAATCCCATGACATCTGCAATAATCGTGTTTGCATTTTGTGGAATACGGATAACAATGATCAGAGAGATGCTTTCAGTGAGTAAAAATCAGTAACGAATTACCTTAACTAGGACGCTTATTGCAAATAGTCCAAAGACTGCACCAGAAGCTCCTAACGATACTGCAGATCTTGGGAGAAGTAACCATGAAACAAGGTTAGCTCCAGCACCAGTAAGAATATATGATATCCACAATGCAAAATTCCCTTCTTCCTCCTCTACTAGTTTTCCTGATAATAAGGACAAGGTAAATACAAAGTTGTGAATATAAAGAAACTCAACACGGAAAAAGAAAATTGTAACCCTTCAAAAGAAAATTACATAATCTTACCAAAAATATACAAGAAAAATAGGTTGCTAGAAAGGTGGTTCCTGTAAAGTGTGAAAAGTAAATCCTACAGTTAAACATTTATTTTGACATTACTAATCATGAAAGAAAAATAGAGCCATTTCATCAGTCCAAACCGTGAAACCCATTAATTACCTTGCAGCTTTGCAGGTTTCAAATACAGGGAGAAAAAAAAATCAACTGGCATCACTAATCACTATGGCTATGAAGTTTAGAAGGGCTAACCAGCTAGCATGGCAAAATGTTGCTGTCACAAACTGGAACCACGCTGGCAAGCCATGATACAGATACAGGATTTTGATCTCCCGAATCTGTAAAAGGAGAATATATTAAAATTTTTACTAAGCACTGTAAGTTCCGTGGATCAGGAGAGGCTTTAGGAATTGGAGACATCTAATGTTACCCAAGAACGTAAAGAAACCCTTTCACATTTCACATAGAGAGCCAAATATCCTTCATAACACAATTATATGAGTTTCCAACCATCAAATAATACATATATAATACATATCCATCACCATCATCCTCACCACCAAAGCCATGTTTGTCCCAGCTAGGCCAGTTACTCCGTATAATTTATTGGTTGCCTTTGAATGTGTCATACTATCCCAATTTATTTATTTTTCCCTTTATCATCTATTGGTGTTACATCTAATTGTTCCTACATAATAATATAGTTTACATCTATCGAGTAACTTCACATATCCATCTTAGCATTTTGGTTTCCATTATATTACTTTTTTTGTACAAGTTGTTTTCTAACTCCCATAAAATATTGTAGCTATTATGACTGTCTTATAATTTATTTTATCCTAAGGGTCACACAAGATCAAATAAGACTCCAAAAACTTCTTTTAGTTCCAATCACTCATTCTTTATCCTGTCAATCATGCCTTCATCCATATAGTTTTGCAAATTAAATGTAGTATATGATACATTGAAGAAACAACATATAAGCAGACAACCTAAGCCTACATTTATAGATCATGCATTGCAATTATTTGGGTATATATTAGAAACAAAGAAGGATTACCATCACAATTTTGACAAAATCAGAAAATACAGACACTAGTGCAAAAGTGCATCAGAGTTTCTCAGTTTCAAGAGAACAGACTAAATACCTGAAAATAAAATTCCCAGAAGTCTTTTAAGTTTTAATCAATTCTAAATATATTGATGATGAATCAAATCATATATATATAGTAATTTTAGCTTGCACACCTATGTGGGCACCCCTCACAGGTTCGAGGAGCCTCGGATGATCCAAGGCATCTCGATCAAATTTTTTAATATTTTTTTAAACTCCCAGTTGTGCCAATAAGATTTTGCCTTTAGGGTTTAGGGATTGGGTTATAGTATTAAGTAAAAAAGAAATTTTAAATCAAAATTTTTATTAGGTGTGCAGGATAAGGTGTGAATAAGGCATGCAGGATATCAAATCTTATATATATATATATATATATAATATCAAATAGTTTCACATATCTACAATATTTTCTTTCCTATTTTAGCCGAACTAGAACATAGAATTCAAGATTTACTCATTAGATTGAATGAGTTCCAGTTTATTTTAGCCCCTCAATAAGATGAAGTGAAAGATCATTATTTAATCATTCAAACCAATATAATAAATTTTTTTACAAAAAAAAAAAAAGCTAAACCAAACCAAACGTTTACCTTTACTATGTAGTTTATTTTACCATTGGTGTAAAAAATGTAAATAGACAAATAGCACCAACAAGGCATGAGAAATTAACAACCATGCAAAAACATTTTGGTCTAACAAATGTACAAATAAAGGTCACCTGAAGTATGTGGTCTGCCACATAAATACCGAGGTTAAGCAGTAGTATCCAGAATACTCCACTGACAGGCCGGTTTTGTCCTCTACTCCCATCAGGCTTTGCCAGCTCCAACTCTGAAGTCATATCTAATAGAAAGAAAGAATTATAAATCAACTCAATCCACAGTAACAGAAGTAGAGAACCAAGTAATGAGAATACAATCAGGTATTGTACTATCATGTCATAATCATAAAAAGAAGCAGGATTTATGAAGCAAATTGAAGCGTGCCTGGTTTCCTTTGCTATATTACAGTCTATTCAGAATCTTAAATTCAATAACAAAATCACCACCAGATGCAGCGCCTGAATGAAGAAAAGAGTTTTACAAACACGCACAAAACTATTGAGGGTCAGAACCCATTTTCAGCCCAAGTTAAAAAAAAAACTGACGAAAAGGCCTAATTTTTACAGAGAAAGCTGGCAAACAGGAGATTTCTCTTCTGGCTATTAAAACAGGAGAAGCCACCTGTTCTAGTAACCAAAAAAAAAAAACGAGTGTGTGTTTAGCAATGGAATATCTGCATGCTAGAGTGAGCAATTAAAGGAGGAGAAGTCACCTCCTCTAGTAGCAAGCAACAAGAAAAAAGAGTGTGTGTAAGTGTGTGCTTCACAATGGAAAATGTGTGCGATAGAGTGAGTAATTTGCAAGTTGTTGGATAAACATCCAGTGAACAGAGAAGGGGGTTTAGAGGGAAAGGAAAAAGGGAGTTGTTGTTCAATAATAGGATAAGCTTCGTACCTAACAAATCATCATGTTCTAAATGATTTTCATATTTAAAATGGTTCTTATTTGATTTTTTTGAATTTATGATGTAGGATATAATTGAACAGAAATTTGAGCTTCAAATGAGAACATTAGGAAATTCTTGTGAACACAAGGTAAGAGTTTAAAGTAGCACATAAACTTGTAATGTTATGTGAAGTGTGGAATTCCAGATACCTTGTAATGTTATTCAAGGAACCGCAGACCCAACCAAGAAATCAGAGCGATTCTCCAATAACTGCAGAAGTGGAAGATAGACGAAGTAACAACGAACCTGATCCTTTAATTGCGAAAAGGCTCCGCCGGCGGGACAAAAGAACCACTTTTGGACGAGAGGGGTAGCTCCGGCGACCCAACGGGGCAGGGAAAACAACGGAGGGAGGACGAGAGTAGCAGAGCGCCGAGAAGCGAGTTGGGGCGACGATGAGCCCGACGCCGGCCGGCGGACCCGGCAACTGCGCGAGGCCACGAAGATGGCCCATTTCTTCCCCGATTCAGAGCGACGGAACGAAGCGAGGAGCATCGACCGCCTGGACACTCAGATGGTATTTTTATTTGGGCCAGAAGCTTTACAATAGCGGGCCGTGATCGAGTCCCTAATGCCCGGGCTCAACGATTTACTTCGATTCGTGGCGTGTGAAATATTCAACATTTTACAACGTTTAACCAACACATTTATGATGTTTTATACAACCAAAAACCCACCTAAAGAACTCGATTGTTCCTGAATTAGTCCAATTCCATTTGCAAAGAAGATTGTTCAAACATAAAATCTAACAGGTGATTTGTCAACATCAGGATATCAAAGAACAATAAAAGCAGCCACAGGAAGCATCTATCTTCAATTAGGCCTCTTCTTCTTGTTCCTTCCTGAAGTGGCATGAGATGTAGAAGCAGGGATACGTCGAGGAAGCAGTCCTCGTATGATTGCGAACAAGGCAAACACCATGAACGGAGCATACAATCGAATCAACTTATCTGATGCTTTCCCGGAACTTAGCAACTCTCCCATAATAGCAGCCTGAAAAATGATTACAGAGTTCCTAATCAAAATAGAACCGCAAATGTTTGATCGAGAGATTGAGATAGGGGGTGCCGATCCATGCTAGAAGTGATAAGATTTTCAAAGATGTAATTTTTAGGGTTTAGGAAATATTAAGATGCCGAATACCGTGGTCGTGGCGACGTTGACGCCCGCCATGAGGGAGGTGGTGGTAGCCCATGGGCGGCGAGCGACGATGCCGTAGATATTGGCGACGGAGAGAGGCCAGAGGAAGGCGATCTCCAGCCATACGAGGCCGGTGAAAAAGCCGGGCTTCTCAGCTACCAAATAGTCGCCGAACTCCTCGGCGTACCACCGCTTCAGCTCCACCAGTGGCGCCGGGTAGAGCAATTTAGGGAGGCAGGTCTGCGCGTCGAACAATGGCGCCGTCACCGTCAGCACAGCGGAGAAGACCACCACCACGGCGTCAATGAGCACCGATATGAGCCCCATTTCTCAATGGTGCACCCTTCGTATCTTCCCCCTTTCTGATAAAATAAAGGGGAGGAGATCCGATTCAAGGCTGCGTTTCTTGTTAGAAAAAGGAAAAAATATATGTTATCATCAATAGCTAATTTGAATCTCAGTAAATTCATGATGTCTCCCTGTATTAGTTTAGTAGTCGCTCGTAATTTATCTCCTCTCTTAGGACGAATTGACAGGAGCAGAATACGTATTCACCTTTTACGACTATACGAATTGTCAACTCATTTATGATATTTTTTTAAAAAAATATTTCAAAACTGATTTGAAAAATCAATAAATGCCGAAGCGAGGAACTTCAACTTGACAGTGGTGGTGCCAAATCACATCAGAACGTTTAGGTTCCTCAATGTCGACTAAGACAAACTTGACCACCAACTTTGATCCAGCCGCGAATTGCCAAAATGCACAAATGAAGTTTCCAAATGTTTCATTATTCACGTATCAAATTATAATTGTACCCTTCTACGTGTATTTTTTTTTCTAACTCTAATATGTATAGATGCAACTTCTCTTTTCTGTCTTTATCTTCCTTCTCAATTAAATTAATTTAAATACCATTTAAGCTTTAAGAATTAATCCTCTAAATTTATTTATTTTTAATTTCAAAACTTTAATAAAAAAAATCGAAAATAGAAAAGTTAATAAAACATTTAAAATATTTTTCCCTATTTTTTAATATCTTCAATTTTTTAATAAGTAATTATAAAAGAGTAAAAAATAAAAATAAGATTAATAATATAAAAATAATAAAGAATCATTTTGTGCCTTTTTTTTAACAGCATCACTATCGCTTATTTCTGAAGACCAGCACCATAATGGTGCTGGTCTTTAGAAACTAATACTACTGTATTCTGATAATTTTAAATTATTTTACATACTGTTGGAAGAGCTTTAAAATAAAAAAAGAACTTATTTGTACTTGTGTTCACCAAACAAATCCACTGAAGTTGGAATGAGCCCGAGCATAGTTTTTTAATTCATCAATAGATTTCGATTGAAACTTATTAATGAACCTAGACAACTTAGATTTTTAAAATTTTACAATGAGTGAAAGTGTGAAATATGTAGAAAGTAGATATGGTGAGAAATCTTGATCCTAAGTCTCCTAAATGAGTTATAGGCCCGTGCCAATTTGCACAGAATCTGAAACTTTTTAAACCTTTTGAACAATGCTAGAAATCTTTTACGATGATAATGAAGAGCATATTTGGACTCTTGGGCACTGTAGAAACCTACATGAGTTAAAATGAGTTTGATTAGAAATTTCTAAGTCTATCAATGGATTTTGACTGAAAATCATTGGTAGACTTATACCACTTGGATTTCTAAAATTTTATAATGAGATGGAAGTGTGGAGTGTATAAAAGGTTGATATGGTGAGAAATCTTGATCCCAAGTCTCTTGCACAAAGTTATAAACTTGTGTCAATTTGTCCAAAATCTAAAACTTTCTAAACTTTTTTAACAATGTTGGAAATCCTATACGTTGAAAACGGAGGGCACGTTTGGACTCTTGAGCACTACATAAACCTACATGAGTTGGAATGAGTCTGATCAAACCTCTCTAAGTCCATCAATGGGTTTTGACCGAAACTCATTGATGGATCTAGGATATTTGGTTTTTTAAAATTTCGCCATGAGATGGGAGAGGTTAGCGTGTAGAAAGTATATATAGTGTCAAATTCTGGTCCTATACATGTAAGCGAAGTTATGATCGCATGCTAACTAACACAAACTGTGGAGCTGGTTTTTGAAGACGAGCACCATAGTGTTGATTCTGATCACATACTGTAGTGTTGGTTTCTGAAGATTAGTACCACTATGGTGTTGATTTTTGAAAACTAGCACCATAGTTTTTTCTAGTTGGCATGTGATCATAACTTTGCCTACATGTATTAGGACCATGATTGGACACTATATATATCTTCTACACACTTTACATTTCTATCTCATTGTCAAATTTTAGAAATCCAAGTTGTTTAGGTCCATCAATAAAATTCGATCAAAACTCATTGATAAACTTAGAGAGATATGATTATACTCATTCCAACTCCTATAGATTTTTACAGTCAGGAACTCCAAGGGTGCCCTCCGTTATCATCACAAAAGATTCTCAGTATTACTTAGAAGTTTAGAAAGTTTCAAACTGTGTCAATTGACACGAGCCTATAACTTCATGTAAAAGACTTAGAACCAAAATTTCTAACCATATCTACCTTTTAGACACTCCACACTTCCATCTCATTATAAAAAATCAGAAATCCAAGCCATCTAAGTATATCAATGGATTTTTGTCAAAATTAATTCATGAACCTGAATAGCTCTGCTAGGATTCATTCCAAGTCCTGTAAGTTTCTATAGTGCCCTAAAGTCCAAGGGTGTCCTCTGTTATCTTCATAAAAGATTCTCAGCATTGCTCAGAAGGTTTAGAAAGTTTTAAACTTTTTGTAAGTTAGCATGGGTTTTAAATCTCTTATACCTTCGTGTAAGAGATTTGGTACCAGGACTTATTACCATATCTCCCTTTTGTACACTCCACACTTCCATCTTATTGTAAAAATTCAAAAATTCAAGTCGTCTAGGTTCGTCAATGAGTTTCGATCAAAACTCATTGATGGACTTAGAGAACTCTGATTAGCCTCATTTCAACTCATGTAGGTTTTTGCAATGCTTATAGTCCAATTGTGCCCTCTGTTATCATCGTAATGAATTTCCAATATTA
>JBBMJZ010382357.1:0-33079 GCA_037833815.1 Zingiber zerumbet
TCGACTAACGTCTCACCTATCCAGTGGGTACCCTCTCGCATAATATTCGCTCGAGCTCTATCGGGGATACCCTTTCCCTTACGTTCAGCTCTCCGCCCCTCTTTCCGACCTCGCCTCTGTGCTATTCCACCCACGCTATAGTTCAGTTCTTGCTATACACAAGGATCACTCGCATCTAGTCAAAGGACGGTAGGAATTGGACCAGCAGAGTCATACTCTTTCTACTTAGTTCATAGTTGAGAACGAAGATAGAATGCGGATCAGTTGCTTTTTAAGTGTGACTAATGGAAGGGTGAGGAACATTACGAAACTGCGCAAAGAGTTTAGCAAAGCAAACTTCACAACGTGAAAAAAGCACTTCCGGACATTCTCATTATAGCTATAGCGGTTGGAAAAGAACTTCAGGACATTCTATTTTCATTATATAATTGCTAATTGCGGTTGGACGAATTATCCTAAGAAGATCGTTTAACTGTAAGCACGAAAAATTGAGCCTTTCAATTCACAACCCTTCTTCGTGGCAGAATGACTGGTTTTTTCCAGGAAAATATGTTGTTGGTCTTGCAGAAACAATTAGGGGGTTTCGACTGATCCTTTCCGGAGAATTAGACAGTACAGTCTTCCCGAGCGGGTAAGATCGATGAAGCTACCGCGAAAGCTATGAGGAGTTGAAGAAATTCAAAATAATCCTAGTGTACTGACCATTCAGAATCAGAAGTGAAAGAAAGAGATCTACTAATAGTTAATAGTGGTCAAATTGGCACCAAACCAACCCCCATTGCCACGGCTCTAGATATAGGTCTCTTTTGAGAAGTCGCTAACACCTTAACAAGGAACAAGGACCCATCTATCGAAAAATAGAAAGAAATAATATAAACAATTTCACTTTCTGCTTTCTGTCCGTTGCTTGCCAGTCTAAGACTTTAACTTGATGTCCGGCCAGTCTAAGTAGTATGAGAGCGACGAATTCATAGTTAAGAGAAGCGAACGAAACGAAACTGAAACCATTCCTAATAAGATAAGTAATAAGCCAAATAAGGTGGGTCAGGATTCCAGTCGTTAATGGACTACGAAACTACGAAGGATCTACCCGTTCGGTTGAAGCATTTGTTACGCATCTTCAGATCTTTTAGCTGGCACCAGTTCGTGAATTACGTAGTAATTCACTCAAGCACCAAGTCGTGAATGGCGTAACGCCATTCACTCCTTCTCCAAGTCGTGAATGTATCCATTCACTCCTCCCCTACAAGGAGTTCACTTTTTCGCTTTACGCTTTAATTCCAGCTCCGGAGACCGGAACGAATTCATAAGGCTCCGCTTTCTCGATCAACAGGAATGAAAGGGACGAAGGAAGTGTGTTCTATTCCCTCTATATATTATAAAGATATAAAGTACTTCTCTATTAAGATATGAGAATAAGCATGGCCCGAGGTCCGAGTGAGAACGACGGGGCCCGAGGAACGACGGGGCAGGATAAGCCAAGAGAAAATACACGGAATCCCCGGATAAAGAGGTAAGAGCAAGAGGCCCCAGAGAAAGAGATGGAAGCAGTGAATGGCATAGAATATTCTTTTTCTTAGTTGATAGCTCAGGAGAGAGCAGTTAGATAATTCGATGTTGATAGCTCAGGAGAGAGCAGTTAGATAATTGAGGCTCTCTTCCTTCTTGTCTGCTTTCTGAACCTAGGTAGTTCTCATACGCTCCCCACTCGGAGAGGAAGGGAAAGGTCCGAGTTCATTCCAAGAAGATAAGATAGGCACAAATGAGATTTAGAAGCAGGTGCTGGTGCGGGCAACAAATGAGATTTAAAAACAGGTGCTGGTGCGGGCAGAGGATAGCTTTCCTTTGAGTCTGAATCCTTTATGCTTGAATCTGTTCTCTTAGTCTGATTCACTTAGCTGTCTTCCCGGAAACAGTCTAAGATGTCGCCATTCACTCTACTCAAAAAGAGACTTATGTTCGGAAATTCAATGAGTTCTATTCTGCTATGTTCGTCCGTCGCATGAGATGAGAGAGATTTCCTTATTATATAACGTAAAATAACGTAAACATTCGATGATGAATATGAAGATCTTTCTATAGGGTATATAGGGAGAGAGAGAATAGAGAATTCCAAGACTTTCGTTAACTTTGTTCTTGAATTCAAGTAGATCGAAAAAGCTTCGCCCAATGGGGCTTCGCCTTTCCTTGATTGAGTGGACTACGGTCCCTGCCTAGCCCGGGACACACGGAGCCGTAAGATCTTTCATTTCATTCAAGCTCATTCGTTAACGAAAGTCCAAACTTAAACAGTTTGCTTAACACATGCCATGCGCAAATCCTAATCCTATCCCTAACGGTCGATCCTAAGCAACAGGTCGAATATCTTACATCTTTCCGCAGCAACAGGTCGTTTATATGAATATCATATTACTCTACCGTTCGTCACTTTGTTTTGTTCGGTCCTTATGAATTCGTTTATGAGTGACTCCGGCTTTCATTCAAGCTCAAAAGTGAACTCAAAGGAAGGGAAGGAGTTCATGTACACATGAACGACTTGGTGTTAGCTAGCTTGAGTGAATTACTACGTAATTCACGAACTGGTGCCAGCTAAGGGAAGGAGTGAATGGCATAGCCATGTTAGACTTGGAGAGAGTGAATTACGTAGTAATTCACGAACTGGTGCTAGCTTGAATGGTTACATTCACGACTTGGTGCTAGGAAAAGGGAGTTCTTTATATCTTCAGCCCCCCGATAAGGAGGAAAAATCGGTCATAGCAAGAGGCCGAAAGGGGACAAGGAGCACTCCCGCCTTTTCTTTTAGGGAAGGGTACCCTCGGATATGCTCGCAATACTGTAATTTAAGGAGAGGGACGAAAGGGCTGAGTATTGCGTAGGGAAGGGCGAGCACGTCGTTTCACTCGTACCTGTAGTAGCTCTTTTTTTCTTGCCCCTCCTGCAATGCCTCTATCATCGGCTGTGGTCTCTAGCCCTTAGAAACCCGGATACCCTCGAACTACCTAGAGATGTACACGAAGACGAATAGAGATCTCGTCTCGGGAAAGCACACTGGCAAAAGCAACTAAATGAAATTAGTGCCGTACTTTAAACTCTATCTTCAGAACTCTTCCACCACGTCGCTGTGCTCGTACCCTCATTCACTCTTGGAATTAACTCTACTGAACAAGATGTTAGGAAATGAGTTGTATGATGACGTCACTCTGTTCGTCCGTCGCTATCGATTTCTTATATAAGAGGAAAGGTATATAGATCTAAATATATATCTCATTCCTAGACCTTTACTTTAGGTCTAGCACGTCGATGTCGCCCCTAACATCCCTATCGGGTCTCCGTAGTCGTTATCACTCGTTCGTCGTTTCACTCGTACCTTTCTCTTTTTAAAGAATGGCCTCGCCCTATGCCGATTCCCACTTTCACTCTTTTGCCACGACACTTCCTAGGGATAGTAAGCTCTTCCCCATGGGCTTAGCCGCCCTTCCACAGTGGAGGATTCCAGTCGCTCAGTTCTTCATTCCTTTGGATATAGGAAATCAGATCTATATCTATCAAGAGTTGCCGAAAGAGGGGCTTCTTCTTTCTGGGAATCTTCCTTTAATCGGTGGGGCTGTGAACTGACTACCCGAAGGGCACCAAGCTTAGCTCACTCCAGAGAGTACGATGTTTTGCTTGATTCGTCTTAGTTGCAAAGTGAAGATGTGGCCACCTCCAACATCGCAGGAAGGAAGAAAGAAAAATGGTACGAGCATCCCATTAGCGTGGGACAGCAAAGAATAGTTGAAAGAAGCTAGGAACTATAATAGTTGAAAGAACTATAAGTATAAGAAAGAAGCTAGGAAGAGCTAGGAACTATAAGTAAGTATAAGAAAAAAGCTAGGAACTATACTATAAGTATACTATAAGTTAGTCTAAGTAAAGAAGCTAGGAACTACTAGGAACTATAAGTATAGAAGCTCGTGTGGCCGGAAGGTTCACTCATCATCGATTGACCAGTTCGTCTACTATGCAATTTCTTTCCCAGTTCGTCTACTATGCAATTTGTGCTTGATCAGAGCTCGCCCAAATGCTGATGGGTTTTTAGGGCGTGCACTGCAGCATGGTATCTGATTGCAGGCATACTTGCTGAAATTACAGGAGTCGTCATTGCCCCGGTAGATCTTTCTCCGTTTTTAATATTATATGATTATATGAACGACCTCTTGCTGCGAATGATAATGAGCCCTGCTCTCGTATCCGATGAAAGCTCACTTCATACCTCTGCTAATGGTCTTTCTTTCATCTGCGCCGGAAAGCGGGGCTATGTCAATGCAAGACGGGGCTCTTTCCCTTCCTATCCCGGAGTCCTCGCTGACTTAGCTTCTCTTTTCTTCCTAGGCATTCACATCGCACAAGCCGTACGACACATCATGTGCAATAAGAGCACGTAATCGCACTTTCGTTGCTTTGTCGGGCAGCTTCTAAATTCAAGTAGTCCCTTTTTCCCGAACTCCAATTGAATGGCATAAACTAACAACATCTCCTCGGACTAGGGTTTCTGAGATCGAATAAGAATTGCCTATACTATAGTTCAGGTAATTAGGTGTAAGTGATAGGCTATATGCCATTCTACTAATACCCATCGGGTAGAGTTTTCATGGCCACACCATCAGCAGTATTTTGTCTAAATTCCAGGGCCAAGTGAAAGGACGAACGTACGAGTTCATATGTCATATGAACGACCTCTTGCAGCGAAGCGACTACGAGGGGCGACGTTGACGGGACGACGTTACCACGGGGAAGATCTTTCGTAGTTTTTTAGAAAAGAGTTCATAATACTGGAAATGGAAAGTGGTAGATCTTTCGTAGTTTTGTTCCAGGCCAAACCATCAGAAGAATTTTGTCTAAATAGAGTTAATTGCAGTCTCTCTCGCTTACTATAGAGCAGATGAAAGTATAAGGAATTGAGTCCTATTTTGCTTAATTTGTATTTCTTTATAAAATCTGAATCCTTCTTCCTTCCTTTATTGATATGATGAGATCAAATGAGTTCTTTATGAATGAATTGAATGAGAAATTACTACAGAGATACACGATTTAAATAATTTCAAAAAAGATATTGAACAATTGCAAAAAAAAGAATAACTAGAATAACTGGAAAGAAAGAAGACCAGATAGAATCTCATTGTTATGATCCAATCCGTAAACCAAACCGCTGCCCCATACGAGTCCAGAGATAGGGAAGAAGCAGAGATAGTGACTTTTTATGTTCCTTTTTAAAGTCAATAATTCAAGTTCATAGTTTATAGTTGGAACCTCAAAGGCAGGAGAAAACTCTTGCTGCTCTTAATATCCTCTTTCTCAGGGGCTGAATTCTACTTATCTTTTGTTTTGCACTTTCGTTCACTTTTGAGCTTTCATGAAGGATGCTGCCTCCGACCGGAACGAATTCATAAGGCAAGGTAAAGGTACGAGCGACAGCGACGAACTACCGAGTTCATGGTAACATTCACGACTTGGTGCTAGCGATAGCGACGGAGGGGAATAACTCTTTCCACTTGGATTCAGTGTATTTTCTCTTGGCTTATCCGGATCACACTCTGGCTCCTTGGGTCTAGGCATAACGCTGTGAACTCCCATACGAGGTAGGAGAAGAGATAGGGAAGAAGAGAATCAAATGAGCAGCTGCCGGTGCCTATTTCTCTTATATTAGAAGTGACTGAATGCCCGGTCTGTATGGCATAAGTGACTGAATGCCCGGTCTTGCGTTAGTCAGAATGTACTTTTATAACCTCTTCTTAAGAGAAGCGAAAACAAAACGAATTACATAACAGCCTTACAAAGCAGGTGCCCTTAACCCCGTCACTTCGACGTCTACTACTGCTACTGTTTAACTCGTTGCTCTAGCAACAGGAACTACCGAGTTCATGGTAACATTCACGACCTGAGCGTAGCGACGGACGAGTGATAACGACGTGAACTCTACCGCTTATGCTCTCGTAGTCGCCCACTAGATCTTCAACAAGGCGTCCCCTAGGCATCAAACTTCTAACTTTAAATTAAACTCCCAACTTAGAACTTCAAACACCATCTCAGACTTTCTATGAAACATATGAACTCCGGCTCATGGCTCAACATGAACCTTCAAACTCCCTGAAACACCATCTCAGACTTTCTAACACCAAACCAAAATTCTTATATGAGCTTTTTTACCCTGTCTGACTTCTGCGTAACACTTCTCAACCATAACGTCCCCATCCTTTTCTTTCCCGGATTTGTTTTGTTCCATTCATTTGTTTTATCTTTAATCATTAGTTTGATTTTGTTTATTTTGAACTCTTTCCTTATTGAACTCTTTAGTCCCACGTCGCTATCGCCAGCTAGCCGGGAGAGGCCCAATCCCCATCAGCAGTATTTCGTAGTGAATCATGAGACCAAAGGCCCGAGTGAAACGACGAACGAGTGATTAACGACGACCGAACGAAGTGACGAACTACCAGAAGTTCATTTTTTTCAAATTTCTTTTCTCTTTCTTGAGGGATGATTCCATGAGTTCGGAATGACTCTCTCTCTCGTCCAGTTGGTCAGTTCGTTCTGTCGAGCAAGGGTATGTTGTTTCAGGTCCAGCTCCATTTCCGTAAGGGCTCTCTATTAGCCGTCCATGCTTTCGTGTGGCTTTTTATTGAGCAAAGCACGCCATTCAACCCTCTCCCAATAGTTTGACTCGACTTTTAAAATCAATCAATTTAGGAGTCGAGCCCTAGTTCCTCAAAAATTATGGTCGAGCGCGTCGTTATCACTCGCCCACGTCGCCAAAATTTTCTGTCTCGTCCCCAGATTACAGCGTGAATGGCTATGAAAAACTACTACTGATCTGCCCGTGGGGGTCGAGCCCTCCTTAATTTCGGCCCAACCGCAACAGTCTCTTATCTGAATGGCATTGCATACCGTAGTCGAATATCTGAATGGCACCATTCACTCCAACCCTCTCCCTTTAGGTCGAGCCCGTCGGTGTCCTCGGCCCTCAGACACAGGAAAAAGCACAACTACAGCTGCAACGAAAAGAAATGAGAACAACAACCGGACTCAACTAATTACTAATGCGGGTGCCCTGTAGAGATAAAGAGTGACCCCTTGTAGGCATATTCAATCTTTCCATTAGAGTCCCAGTTTGTACGGGTAAACTCTCCTCCGCTGTCCTGTTCGAGTGAGTTGAGTGAGAAAAGTGCATTCCAAGAGAAAGCTGTCCTTTGCAGTCAATTCCTTACCCGCAGCTACCATTTCTCTCCCCACGTCGCTCCTACGCTCCTTACCAGTCGCCCCTTCCCTTCGTTCAGCTCTTTCGCCCCTCATCTTTTTTTAATTAGATTCCAGTATCATACTCGTGCCCTTGATTCGCGTTCTAGGCTACGCTCCTTAAGAAAGAAAGATCGGGTTAGAGTACGGGACTTCAAACATCTATACTATAGTAGGTGCCATGGAGAGTACTGATTTAACATAAGAATCACGGGACAGTCCTTAAGATATAGATTCAGATGTTGATTCCATAGATAGAGAATAAAGAGGCTCATAAGCTGCTGTTCTTGCTTCTTTAGTAGTTCACCCTTTTCCAGAGGGAAAAGTGAAACGACGCGCTTGAAGAGGGGCGAGTGAAACTGAAGAGGGTAGAGTTCATTCCAAGAGTGAGGGCCATGAACGACTCTTGCTGTGAGTGATAATGTATGAGTGAATGGCGAAATGCCTGTTGCCGCGGTTCACGACTGTTGCTTGAGAGAGCATTTGACTACAGTATCGGATGGCTCGACCTATGGGAAAAGAGCTAACAGCAGCGGGAGAAGAACGAGAGAACTTCTTGCTAAGTCTGAGTGTTGATAGTCTGTCTGAGGTCGGGACGGGAATTTACCTTTCTGCTGCAGGGTGATCAGTGAATTCCAAGAGTTAATAATCAAGGCACCCCCGACCGGTAGTACGGTACGGCTGTCCTGTTTGAGTGAGTTAGACGGGTAGACGTGGTGACGCGCGACTACGAGGTGCGAATGATAATGACGCGTTCATGGCAACAACTAATAAGATTCAGGTGCGGAGCCTCATATGCATCTAATGCTTCTCACTCTGTCTATCTATCTTTCATTCAATATATCAGAGTTCAAATACGCTCTTCCTTATGTTAGCAAGAAAAGAATCCGCTCTTGTTGTTATAGAAGAAGCAGCTAGTTCATCGGCATCTGTTGTCGTTGAATGAATAACCGACGTTATTGCTCTTGTTGGCAGTTAGTTTGATTCAGCAGTGACGAAAGGCTATCGTATTCTAATGATCTCATCTGCTTAACGAAATGCTCTTTCTAGGTCTTTCGGCATAGAAAGAGAGTAGTAGGCTGTGATGTGATGCCATATAGTGAAGTTCGAAAGGGCTTAGAAGCATAGAACTGACTTGACTTCAACTTCACGTAGGAACCGTCCAATTCCATAAGAAAGGACGTAACCAAAGGGGAATGACGTGATAGGGCACCAGTCTTCTTTCTTTAAATAAAAGGCTAAGGGCAGAGACCTTTATAATTTGATAATAGCAAGCCCAAGTCCAGGTTTAGGAGTACATTCCCGGTAGCAAAGGAAGAAGGAAATGTAGCGAAGTCGGGATAGGTAGAAGGGGGGAACGGTACTCTCTTTTCACAATCGCCCGTGGCTAAAACAAAGAGGGCCTAGACCCAGGGTAGGAGATTGAGACGGAATTGAGGTAAGTGCTTTTTTTGCTCTTACAGAAGAAGCTGCTATTGCATACCTTGTTACAAAATACGTAGCTACGGAATTCGTTTAGTCACATGGAGCTGTTCTCTTATCTGCTCTTCCCGCTGAAAGAGTTTTTTTGCCTTGCTGGATTTACATTTTCTGCTGGAACTCGTGCTTGAGATACTATTCCTGCCTTAGTGAATGAAAAGTATAAGTATTCCCCCTCAGCTGAATCGAGGTTTGGAACAAAGGAATTTCACTTTCAAGCCATAGGCGAGGGACAACAACCAGTGCCCGGGGATGATGTTGATGCGTAAGATATTTCTGGAAGAGAAGTCTCTCGAGCCCTATGCCAGTTAGTTGCCCATTTCCTCATCTATGGCTTAGCTATCTCAAGTACTTGAGATATTATGGAGTTGTTGCGTTGGAAGCGAGGGGGGATAACAGGGGAAGGAGACTGAGCTTGGGGCTCTCTTCTGAGTAAGGAAATAGCTCGTAGCCACGTTATCGGTCTTGACCAAGAACCTTGAGCCCAGCGAAGAAAACTACTCCAGCAATTCAATGGTCTCACTTGTGACTTGGCTGGCTGGATTCCTCAGATTGACTAGCTGCTTTTGAGTTCCTCAGATCGACTAGTAGCTTTTGATTAGCTATCTGCTTTGCTGAAAGTGAAAGCTCACGACCGCTCGACTATATACGCATAAACTGGACCCCTTAAACTAACTAGTCCAGAAATAGGAAGCAAAGGAAATACTAATGTATTCGTCGCCTAGGGCTGGAGCGCGGATAGCATTAGACCTGTCTTTTGACTCAGTTCACGTCTGGCCTGGCTGGCCTGGAATGAAAGCTATGTTTGCCCCAGAAATGTCTCTGGAAGGAAGGCTTTCCGAGCTGGCTACGTGTGCAGTGTAGCTAAAAACATGAAGAGGTACGCAGTTACTCGAAATTTATTTAGGGAGAGGAAAATCTCTTTCTATATGCTTTTCTTGTCCTTATCATCTCTATTTCTTGTTGAGGTTGCTTGCTTCCAAGCTATCCGGGCTTCCTTTGCTACTGTACTGGTTCGCTACCTAGAATTCAATTTGAATTCATTCCATTTGAACTTTTTTTTGTGGTTTTCGCATTTATGAGATCCATTTTTCACGTTTCCGATAGCGATCACAACCGGTTTAAAATACACGATTGCCATACTTGCTTTGGCTGTTTTCAACGCTGGAGGAGCGGTTCCGTCACATTGAGGTATCCCATATCCTTTGCTCGGAATTGTGACCAACTCTTTCTTCTTTTTTTGACTTTCTTTCGAAAGCCCACTTTTTGCTTTGTTTGCCGCCGTTGATTAGCTTCATCTTTCCTCCTCTAATTCAGCCGGTTAAACAGCATTCATTGATGGATCAACCCCTGGGTATGAATAGGTTTCTTTTCCTAAGAGAGGAGGGCGTCGGGCGGATAAGAAACCGGGTATGCACTCCTTACTCAGAGGAGAGAATGGATATTAATCAAACGTAGGAAATCCCTACTTTTTCTCAAATCCCAGAACTGAGAACAAGACCTACTTCGGACATCAAAACAATGAAACTGACCGCGACACTGAACCGGGGCCTCTTCCTAGAACGGATTGGCGCCTCTAATAGACTCTCCTCCGCTTGAAAGGCCTGTGCCTTCGATTCAGACAAGAGAGATGACGACAAGGATGCTTGGAAAGGGCGTCTTTCTTGCACCTGGCATTAGTGCCGACTGCTGCTACAGTGTCTTAAAGTTCGAGCTACAGTGGTGAGCCCACCGAAGCGAGTGTGACAAACCAAGTTTTGGCTTTATGAAGTGCTCCAATGTTTAAAGCGGAAGACGAATCTGATAAAATAGGGTATCTATCTGCAGGGGCGGAACAAGAAGCAGGGCTAGACCACTACAAGACAAGACAAAAAGTGGGCTTTCGTCTCCGGGTAGAACCCAACGATTCGAAAAGCAGCGAGCGCGCATTCGTTCATCTTGAGTTCAGTCTTCCTGTGGTCTACTCAAAGCGAGCACGAGTCTAGTTATCTTGATTCAAAGCGGGGATATGGGCCTATTGATGACGGGGCTCGAGATTAGGGCTTTCAAGCGAAAGTCTGAAAGAGGGGAAGATGAGAACGAAAGGACGGAAGAAGCGAAGAAGAAGGAGAAACCAATTGGAGAGTTCATACCCAACGGAGCTCACCCGGGGTGTTAACAGGCGATGGGTGCCTTTAGAACGGCTCAGAAGACGAAGAAATTCCGGGAGTCGTAACAAGCAAGGTTTTTTACTTATCCACCAAGGGAGGAAGCAGGAAGAGTTCATCGACCAAGTGGAGCAGATCAGATAGAGCTTCGGGTCGGTCCTCAACTTAAAATATTTGGCAAGGTTATAAGCTTCAAAACCTACTTTAGGAGCATCGATGGAGGCTAAGGTGGATCAGAGTAACCCTAAACTACAGAAGGCACAGAAGGCATGGAACAATAGATAGGGCACAGAAAACGGTTTACCCACTACACCCCGGAAAACGGGTTTATCCACTCCAAAGCTATTTTGCAGCTCCGATGCTTATCGTATCTGAAGATGAAGGGGTGATCCACAGAGTAGACAGAGTAGGTCAACATTGGATTTCTCTATAGCAAGAACCCTGCCTCATGCACGAGAAAGTTTCTTCCTTTCTCTATTCCATGAGCGAGCTTGGGGCGAAGCATGTCGTCTTCCTTGTTAGAGAACAGGGCGTGGTGGCTGTATCAGGAAGCCGGTCTTAGGCTGACCCTAGCCTCGTAGTAGTGACCGTAGTTATACTGAATGCGCAAGTGAAAGGTATGGAAATCGCGTGCCTTCTTATTTCTTAGGCGTGAGGTCTAATCTTCTTTATTAGCTAGGGTTTGGTCCAGCTTACAGAGTCAATCCAGCTTTGGGCATGAACGAGAACCCGGTATCGGTGGAGTGTCAAGCAATCCTGCTTCGGTAGCAGACTTCGGTCAAGGAAATCGCTTCAAGCAATGGCTTTGGATCGACCTGACTTCTTAGAGAGGATTTAGACCAGTGAATTTCACACTTTCCGAAATCCATAATTATGTATATAAATATACTTTAAGCTTATCCATCCCGGACTCCTAATCTTTCTTTTATACCAGGTATTCATTAAAGCCTACAATTAGCATGAGTTCAATCCCGTCTTTTCGTTCTTCTTAGCTACTAAGGCGCGGGTTTAGTCTTTAATGACTACACCGACAATGTTCGAATTACTAAATGTACTTTATTTCGTCTGCTCCGGTCTCTGCGTGTTACAGGTCCATGGTTAACTCGACCTCTATCTTACTCCCGCTTTAAAACCTACTCCTTATTCAATTGGAACAAACTCCTTCTATGGGTTACGGAAAGAATCCCGAATCCCAAGATACTCCATTAATTGAAAGGTTTCTTTCGTCCGAGAACACACACCACAAACTCTCGCAGTCGATGAGGAAACGTTAGCAAAACTGCATTTCAATAATCCCCGAATCAAGGGCAAGGGAATAGGTCTGGCCTTAACCTCTATGCAAGGAGATCTGACGTATAGAATCTTTCCCTTCAGTTCGCTTATGATAAGCTACACTTTCAAAAGAACTAGCTTTGAATCAAGACTTCAGTGATTTGGACAGAATTTCATTCCTCAGAGCTAGCAGATGGCCTGGCTGATGATGGAACTCGCTAGAGGCTAAGGTAAGCTACTTTCTCTCTTTACTTCTTTTCTTAGTAGAAGTAGCTCTCTTTCCGCTTGGAGAGTGAAGTAAACCCCGGGTGGGGGAACGTAGAGCTTCTCCTTTGACTAATTAAGAAAGAGTGGAAAGAACTGAAAGCCAGTCGAGTTATGATACATTTTTGGCACTTATGCATAATTTTTTAGGGTATGGAGCCACCGTCGCAGTACAAGACGCTGCCCTTCCTCACATCCCCAGGCCTTAGCCAGAACATGATCTAATTGGTCAAGGAGGTACCACCGGCAGGTTGCTGATACGAAGGAGAAAAGGCAGAGGCAACAGAAGCAAAGGCACGACCGAGACGGAACCGATCATAAGTTCCAGGTGGGAGATCTACTGTGGTTAAAGTTGCCTAAGGAAGGGTACCAACCGCAAGCTTAAACCATTGCGGGACCATTCACTCTGCAAGAGAAGGTCGGGGAGAATGCGTTCAAACTAGAACTGCCCGCCACCCCGTCTTCAATGTTGATCAGCTGAGATTGAAAGAGCCCTCCATCTTGGATGAGGCGGCTGAACCTGAGGTTGAGTTGGAGATCGACGACCTCATTCCTGATCGACAGCCGGTGTTAACCGAAGACCGGCCAAACTAAAGAGAGCCCGAAGAAGAGGGAAAAAGCTCTCTCTACAGAGTAGGGTGGGAAATGTTCTCGCCACAGAAGCCAGGTGGTTCACGGCTGAATAGGTACGGAAGGAGAGAGAATTGCTTTTGTTGAAGAAGCTTAAAAAGAAGCTCCTGCTCATGAATCCCTTTCCGGTGCAGATGAATAAATATGCTGTTTAGCTTGGGACTAGGGCTTGTGATCCTTCTCTTAACGGTAGAACAAAAATAACAAAGGAGCTCTCCTATCCTAAGCAAGCAGCGGAGTCGTAGACCATTGCTTTAATGAAAGACGGGATGGGTTCCTTCTGATCCTAAGCTGTCAACTCATGGTCAAATTCCGAGGTGGGCTTTCCCTTCTCTATGGTAGCATGGTCTTCTCCTAGGGTTTCTCTTGGTGAAGGAAGGGCTACTGGAAGCCTAGAAGGAAAAGAAGTCTGGGCTGGGGAACGAAGTGACTTCCGGATCCGCATTAACTTATTAATTAAGGAGTTTTCCCGACTCTCGGCTCCTCTTGCCTTTGTTCCCGTGCCCTGGTGGAGTCCCTAGAACCTTAAACTTAAGGAGCATTCGACTGAGATTAGATTAGTGGATAGCACTTGTTGAATTGAATAAGATGTTCTTGCTCAGAATTAGGGAAGGTGGGATCCTATCTTTAGGAAAAGAAAGGCCTAACGAAAGCTAGCACTCTTTTCAAGCCTATAGCCTATATATGAATTATTCTCAGCCATCCATATGGGAGTTCCCCGCCAGCCTGTGGGAGTGCCACTATCAATAGGAAACAGACTTCTTTCCTCCTTATTCTATCAAACAAGCAATTACGTCAATATCTCATCTTTTACATTATTAATCTAGCATTGGACTCTTACCTGGACTAAGAACACTTCTAGTTCTAACAATACGTTTCATAACGAGCTAAACGTGCTACCGAATGAAATGGTCGAAGGTCTTTTCAGTTCTCCTTCCAATTGCTGCAGTACTAAGGCCAGTTCTTACAGTTGGAGTCCTATCCTAATAGAATCCCTTACCAGCCGAGCTTCCCACTATAATATAATAAGCGAGTTGGAGAAAAAAGGTAAACCTATCCAATAGCAGTCCTATGGTAAGCAAGCTCAGGTTCAGTATACATAGGATATGCTTTTTCCTATCTCTGCTCTGGTTCAGAACCCTATAACTAACTAGGATTCCCTGGTAGAGCCATAGATAAAGATTCTTTTGATGTCTTCTCCGCTTGAGAGGGAAAGACGGCTGCTCTGTGAACAACCCTAGTTGCTGGTCCTGTTCCTGCTGCTAACTGCCACCTCTGCTCCAATACATAAAGCAGCTGAAGCTATTGATTGTAGCAGCTCCGTCCCATTCATCACAGCTTTATGTTAAAAAGAAAAGAGCTGCTCCTCTCCGATCTAAGCCCTCTCTCTAGTAAGAAATAGCGTAAGTCAGTTAATCAGGATAGATCGACAGGCCAGCAAAGGCCTTCTACCGCAGCGGGCCCACAGGCCTATGCCAATCTCTTAGGGCAGGTTCTCTTTCATCCGTCTTTCCTAGGTGCGCATCTCCATCTACTAAAAGTAAGGGTGGTTACCATAGATAGATTGGGTCATTCGTAACCGATGCTTTAGCATAAACTACAGCTCTTTCATCAACTACAGCAATATCCGATGTAGCACATTCTCCCTCTTTCGCATATCCGATGCTTTGCAAGCAACCTTGGTGTCAGCATCGTCACTTGAGTCATCCTAGAACAACCCTGCCTATTCAAAAGAAGTACCTCACCTCACTTACGAAGAAGTAGTGGGAGCTGGGCTCTCGATTCAGTTGGATAGCCAGTCTACCTAGGTAAGAGTGACGTCGACCCTGCAGGGTATCCGAGAGGGGCACAATGCAGGCTGGAGATCATCTGGTAAGGAGAATCCCCAGGCTTTAGATAGTTTAGAGGGACTAGGCAATGAGCCCGGATAATCGAATGGAACTCTTCTTTACCATCCTAGTCCAGAGCAGTACCTGTCCCTATGGGCTCGAGGCAAGACAAGAAGCCCGCTTCGCTTCCTTCGTCTCATTACAGGGAAGGATAGGACCTCGGTCGGCTAAGCCCCTTGGTCGGTTCCAAGGGTGAGGAAGAAGTGGGCGGCTATTGGAGCTCTTCTATCAAGAAAGCCTTTCGGTTAAGCTCGGTCGGGTAAACGCCAGTGAAAGGAATGAATGCTTTGGGGGCGGCACAAAAGGGGAGGGCACCAAAAGATAGAGACGAAAGAGATGCCATTGGAAAGGCATAAGCCCTAGCATCAACTCTTTTGCCGACTCGTTCGAAGAAGCGGGTGAAGGGTAGGAGGGGTCCGTGCGAAAAAGGCCCTTTATTTGAAGCTAGGGACTATCTTCCACTTCTTTAGCTGGTAGTTTGCGAATCCCATCCTTGATTGCCCGCGAAAGCCGTAGCCCTTTAATTGTTTAGGAGAACCGGCCTTATTTAGTCAAATTTCTTGCTTGATGCTTTCCTATCTCGAGTTCTTCCCCGTGATCCACCTATGAGATCGCTTGCACCAGCTTTGGATTAAACAAAATCGGCCATAGAATCGAAGAAAGGAATGGGGACATAGCGGGAGACTCTCGATTCGCTGCTCTACATTTTGAGAAAGCGGAATAATAAAGGCCGTAGTACCGTACGCCCGCAACAACAAAGAGGCCGATTTGAGAACGTTTGGAGAGGCTCACGGGGCTAGACCCATTGCAGACCACAAACAAAAGCCTTTACTAAGAAAGTAAACTCAGAAAAGCTTTTCAAAACACTTTATACCCGAAGAGCTGACCCAAGCAAGGTTATATATAACGGCAGTTGGTCGGTCAAGACCAGTTGGCACTTTCCCAAAGCTCCTTTTGACCTCAGCTCCGCAACAAGCACCGATCCAAAGAAAGGGACCAGACTGGGGGAGGAAGAGAGGAAGAAAGTCAAGGGATTCATTCAGAGCCCTTGCCTATACCAGAGAGACTTGTGAGATCGATATAGAGACAACGAGGCCAGGGGAAGAGACCCATTCTTTATAAGAGAACGGGAATACGGAATGGACCGATACGCTCGTTTTGGACCGACAGATAGAGACAAAAGAGCAACTACAGTAGCGACAGATTCCTCCTCTCCCCTCTTCCGCTCCTTCGGAGAACTCGGCTATTGCTGAAAGTTCACTTCAATAATACTTTAAATTCTCGATTCACTAGCACAGCGCTTCTTCCGCCAAGCCTTGGATTCCTTGAGGAGTAAGAATAATCAAAGTCGAGAGAGACTCCCCACACGAGGAAAGGAGCAACTCGCCAGACTCGAACTGACACAGGCGGATCGGATCATAATTCGCCTATCTTCCATCAAAAGGAGTCGCTTTGGTGACGCAGTTCGGTTGGCGTAAGCTTCCCTACGTCTGCGGGTCGGTAGACCACCGGTGGAAAGCGGGCGGGGGGATCCTCCGGAGCCTGCAGGAAGAAGGGCGCAACAGTCCCTTTTTTCGCGAAATCCAAACGGACTTTCAAGCTCTTCGCAACAGCGGGGGCACGGAAGCCACTTTCAGAAAGGAATGGCAAGGCCGAGCTTAGTAATTAGTAGTAATTACAAGCTTGGCTAGCTTATGCCAACCTTTATGGGGGATGGAAGCTTAGAAGATGGGTAGACAATCTTCTGCTTCTTAGCTAGCTCGAGAGACTTGGAACGTAGACGAAGAATAGGTAGAGCAAAGTGAAAAGAAAGGAAAATGAAGAATAGGCCCGGGGCAAAGAAATAGGAAATGGAGAGGTAGAGCAGGGTGAGTGTTCTGGTCGGGCGAACCGGCCCCCGGATGTAGTCATTTTTTGGATGATGAACCGGGTAACCAAAGTCACGATCAGAATGCAAGGTAGTTCGCTGGGTATGTCTTTCTCTTTTGATCCCAGGGGTGCTGGTTCGAGTCCAGCTCGTGACAAAAAGAGAACGATTGTCGGGGCAGACGCGTAGAAGCGAAGGACAGAAAAGAATGAGATGTGGCTTGACTTATTAGTGCAGGTTACCCGATCTAATGAGAAAAGGTTCGAAAGGCGCCGTGCGCTCTACCAGAATTGACTCCGTTAGACGGATGCCCGGTACTGGAAAGATGCCAAGGGGATTTCGAGATAAAGGAAAGGAAGATACTTGTGGGAATTCAAGCCGATAGCGTACCATTTACAAGACCGCACCAAAGAGCATTGAGTGTCCATCCTTGACTGCCCCCTCCACTTCCTCTTCACATGGACTGATAAGGGGCTTCATCCCCCACTCTTGTCCTTAACATGTAAGATGATAGGGATTTCAAGAGACAGACATCAGGTCAAAGATCTTTGAAAAGCCTATTCTTGATGATGAGTTCTCACGAGATTGATCTCTTCCATCCTTGAAGGAAGCAAAGGAAAGAAAGGTTGAAGATCGATGACTTGCCTTCTTACTTCTTTCAGTCAGGACTGCTAAAGCAAATTCAACGAAAGATGCACCAACCACTAGATTCTCTGACGCAACTGTCCGATTTGGCTTTGTCCCAGCCGTGTTAGGGGAATGCAAAAGATAGGGGCAGCCCAATTCATTCAAGGTAAGAACGGATAGCATAGCAACTGCATTAGATCTGTAGGGTCCGGAGACAGGGGAGCGAAATGCCACCCCATTTCAAAGGTGCGCAGCAGACAGGGCAAAAACAGGGTCAAGGGCTTAGTTTGAATCCTCAGAACAGTTTATAGCCACATTTCTTCTTTCGACCCGGTACTATGATGTCATTGGGCAGTAACAAGCTCAGGAATTTCTTGAGTAGGGAGCGGAAGTCCTCCTAGCAGTTCTTCCTACAACAGCTTATTCTCACGCCATTAGGTCTCGTCTACCTTTTTAAGAGGACAAGGGCGAACTCATCTAATCAATCTATGCAGTCATTCTCTCCCCCTTTCTAATGGGGTTATGCCCCTGATGCTACGCTACCAACCTCCAAGTCCGGAAAGGAGAGATTCTTCAAATTTTCAATTACCGATTCCTACTTTTGCCATACGCTTTCATGCTCGGGGACAACGAGTACTTCTTCACGTCCCCCTTCAATAAAGCGTAGAAAAGAAAGGTTAACCCCCCCTTAAGTCTTCCTCTTTGAAATAGAGTGACTATCTGCGCCAGTCAGTGCTTCTTTTTGGGATCTTTTTTTCTTTATGGTGGCTAGCAGAGCAGGGGAGGTAAGAAAGAGTATAGCCATTCGTTATATCCTTAGCTTTCCTTCTAATCTTTTGATCTTTCTTCCGTTCCGGATTAGGAAATTCTAGCTCTTAAGCTAGGTAGGAAGTAGTTGTTTACTTGTGTTAGTGGGAAAGGGTTCTATTCAACAGGACAGTCAGGTAGCTTGTCAAGCGAGTTACATACAAAGTATGAGGAGTATCTAGTATATAAAACTACATAAAAGTCGTTTCGTTGGAGTGGCTTTTTTGATTAGATCCTTCTTTATTGTAGACAACCTCTGACTCTTTTTCTTAACAGAAAGGCCAATGAGAAAGTTCGCGGTAGGGCATTCAGTGAAGGTGTATCAGTCTTTCCTGCTCTTCAAGAGAGGGAGCGCTTTCTTTCTTTCTAGAGATTACCTCCTACTCATCCCCTTAGCCTTGAAGCAGTAAGCAAGTTAGTAGGAGAGTTTGATAAGGCAAGTTCGTTATCTAAGATCGTACAGCTCTAAAGCAAGTAAGGCAGGTCAGCTTGTAATCTTGTAGTTGGCGTGTAAGTAGTCCATAGGAGAGGAGACAGAGGATAGAAAAGAGAAGGTCAGCAAGTGATAGTAGCAAGGTTAGCTTTAAATGTTTTTAGCCTTTACGGGTTACGTGAAGATAGCCCTGCCAGTGAGTACTCCTCCCAGCCTATTTCCTATACTCGATCATCAAAAGCCTTCAACCCCTAAGTGAGATGGCCAAGAAAAAAGGAGGGAGGGGATGAATGAGGTTGCTTGCAAAAAATCGTGAATGAAAAAGCGTGACGATCATTAAATAAGTCAAGCAAGGTCTCATATATAAGAAGACTTGCTTTTGTTATGGAACCAGCGATTGATAGTTGAAATCCCAAAGGATTGGTCGAACTACAATAAGCAGTAGTACGTAAGGGCTGACTTGTTTCAACATTTTAAAGACTTAGATCTCTCATACCATAACATAAGAAAAATCTTTCCTTTGACCCTTGATCTACTCCTAAGATCTGTCCTAAGGTGGGAAGCGATACATCAATGAATGAAAAGAAAGAATGAAGCGACTTCTTCATAATTTCATAATAAGAAGTGAGACCTACCCGCTATTCTTCGGAAGGAAGGGGTCTCCGTCACTCTCCTCAACGGAGGAACCCGCCTTTGATTCGCTGCCTCTAGTGCCCTCCCCCCAAAAAATCTCAATCTAGGTTCGATCCAAGTCCAGATCAGATCCTGAATCCTTTCTTGCCATCGGCCGAAGCCAGTTGTGCTGACCAGAAGAGTTAAGGTCAACCCGAGAACCTTTAGAGAGAGACTCGGGAGCTAATGAGCTGCCAACAAACGCATCTGGTCGAGGCAAGCTTTTTTCATTACAGATCCTATTAGACTTCCAGACCTAGGTTCACAAATGCTGGCTAAGCAGATCCCGACTCTGGTCTTAGGCTCTCCATCTTCCGCATTGGTGGGAAGGCAAAGTGCGAACTAGTGGGATCTGAAGCAAATGAGAGAAGGGTAGAGCAATCAGTGGCACTTTGAAACAGAAGGAATGCAGGCGACCCTGGCAGCGATCATCCAACCTATGGTGCCAGCCAGGTCCGAATCTCTACCATTTGTATCCCCGTCAGCCGGTGAGAGCTCTACAGCCAAGACTGAGCCAAGAAGGAAGGGATCCGCCCTCTTCTATCTATGGATTCACCAGGCCTTTCTTTACCCTCGTTCCCTTTTGTTCCCCCCAACTCAAAAGGGGAAGACCAACCAACCAGGATTTCTGCCAATTGCTTCTTTCCCTATAAGAGGGCCCCTATAAGAGGGCATGGTGGTGTACTGGGTAATTTTATTAGGCTTGGACCAATGCAAAAACGTTGAGGAGGAAACCTCTCCCTCTGGTCGAGCGTCTGCAAACCTTCGTGTCAATGGAAGCTAGATTGCCGCCTTCAAGCCTAGAGAGCAAGAAGCTCTTCGTGGCAAAAGTGTTGCACGTCTTTATACTAATAGCGGATATGCCTAGGCTTCTAAACGGCAGCAAATCCTTCTCACTTTATCGATGCGAATTGAATACGCAGCTCTAAGACGAGGGAAGCGCTTAACTTAAAAGCCCCTTTATTCATACATAGAATTTCGAGATAGCCGGATAGCAACGGTCTTCTTCTAGCTCCTCGCGGATTCTCTGTATTCTCTTCCGAACAGAAAATTTCCTCTTTCTATTAAGAAATTCTACAGAAAAAGACCCTCTCTGTCTACAAAATGAAAAAAAGTTTTTTCAGGCCGCCCCGATCCAGCTGAAAAACGGATAGGAATACTCTTTCATGCTTCATAACTTCAACAAGCCCCTTTCTTATTATTAGTAAAATAGGGTAAAAAACCTGCGCTCCAGCGAAGAAAACGTAAGGGCGATTGTAAGATGGTTGGCTCTTTTTTCAGGTGCTCTTCTGTCTTCAGGTGACTACTGCTTAGTTAGTTCTGTAGTTCTGTCTTGCTTGAGTTGCCTACCCCATCTATGCCTATGCAACAGAGAAGAGAACAGCCCTACCACGGCTGCTACTAAATTGCCTCTACTACAACTAGGAAAGGGAGAGAGAAAGCATAGCTACGTAGCTACCGTAGGGTTCTGTCTTTCCTTAAGGAAGTGTTAGCTTGCGTAATGTATCCCTTCCTCCTTCCCCCCTTCTGAGTCTGCTTCACCTTCGGATGAGTCCTCTGTCCCATCGGATTCACCCTGATTTTCCTCTTATTCAGGCTCCAGGTGTTTAGTTGCATTTCAATCTCCTGGCCCAGGGGGATTTTGAGGTAAACCCATCTCCAGAATAATAAAACAATGAGAAAAGAATCAAAGGATATTCTTTGCACTAAACATGCGAGAAAATGCTCTCTTTTAAGGCCTAGGAGTGAATTCAACTATAGCTAGCTATAGAGCAGCATTTTTTTATCTCCTCCTTCTTTTAACAGGAATCTGTCCAACCTCTATCGGTCATCTGGAAAGGCTCATCCCTTGCTTCTTCGATCCTCGGCCATATGTCCTCTTCAAGCTCTCCCTTGTTAGGTTGGGAAAGGCCGGGCGGAGCAGTGGATGCTGAGTCCTTTCTCTTCGGAAAGGATTCACTATCTCTGTCCCGAAGTCACTATTTGAACCAGTGAGTACTGAAACTCTTTTGTACTCCAAACTGCCTCCAACCGGCTTAAACTATTAGGCTTCCAATTCAAGATATTCAATCTAGGCCTGGATTTAGAAAAAAGGACTAACCTATGTTGCCTATGTTGACCTATTATGCCGAACCAGTTATTTCTTCGAATTAGACCAATCGACATTCGTTTATATGCCGCCTATAAAGAAAGATAAGAGCCTAAACTCTTTCAACAGCCAGAGAGCCCATTCAATGAAAAAAGCCTTTCTCTTTTGTGGAAACGTGCACACAGAGTTGGAGGGATCAGTTGGATCTGACTGAGAAACCTACCTTTTGAGGCTTTTTTGGCTTCATCTCTGGTACAGACCGAACGTCTCCTAAGGGAAGGCCCTTAAGGGGAGGTTTGGAACCCTAACTAACTAATTGGTTTTGTTCCGCCTACTGCACGGGCAGGGAGAAAAACATACTTCGTTACCGCGCTGAAAGAATTTCTGTAAAAAACAATTTCCTCTCAAGTAATGCCTTCTCCACTTGACTCCACTGGTCGAGAACTCTACAGCTTCATCCCAGATCCTTCCAAAATCAAATGAACATCCTAGCCCAGTAACAATATCTGATGTTCCCTGTTGAAAGCCTAGAAAATCTGATCTATTGATAAATAGAAATTGATGAAGACTATTTTCCTCATGTTTCTTTGTGCTGTTCTACCCACTGCTTATCGATAATGAATTCCTTTCATTTCGTTTATGGTAGGGCTTTTCCCCTTTCTATCCCTTTATCCAATTCCCTACTTCTTATTTAGACTCCTATAAGACTTCTATTCAAACATGATGGATATTGAACCCACAACTTTTAACCAAGCTGTTAAGTTTCCAGAGTGGAGGCAGGCCATGACAACTGAACTTCGTGCTTTGGAAGACGCTAAAACTTGGTCCATTGTCCCACTCCAAAGAAAATACATGATATGAGAAAGAATAAGAGAAAGAATGGTCTGACCCTTCATCACCCATCTTCTACCCGCGGATACAATGGCTTACGAGCCAGAATCCAATCCAAACGTGTTGATTGACCGAGAACCAGTACAGAGTCCTTTCAACCAGTACATTCCAGTCCAAACGTGCCAGATTGACCGACTGGGACAAGCACTCTTCTCAGTGACGTTAATCAATGTTTGCAAGTGAAAGAAAGCAAGCCCAGCCACACGAGTGGAGAGAGAAGGCCGAACCCAATCAAAAGAAGTACAAAACAGTCCCACTCCAAAGAAAATACATGATATGAGAAAGAATGAGAGAAAGAATGGTCTAACCCATGTTGACCTGAAAACACAAAAGTTTGCTTCCGGCAGTAGAGCCAGAACCAAAGATGGAGAGTGGACTAGTACAGACGGAAAAATAGGTAACTACCAAGCCGAAAGAAAGCCACAAAGAAAGGAGCGTAAGGAATGAATTGGTCATATGAAGTACAGAAGAAAGAAGTCGTTCGAACCGTAGTACTCCAGTGTAGTTCCAACCGTAGTACTCCAGTCAAGGCAAGTCCTTTCTATGGATTGGAAGTTCAAGTCCCAGCAAAGAAAGCAAGTCAAATAGTACAGTCCCGAAAAAGAAGACATTCCAATACTCGTTCTTGATCAACGGGAAATGCCTAAGATAGTCAAACTTTATATGATTGAATTGCTAAGAAATCCATGGCTTACTACTATCTAAAGTATGAATCCCATTCAAAAAAGTACTCATTTTAAGAGCTTAAATCTGACTTCACAGTAGAAATTGAGAAGATGCAAATCAGCTTATTTTCATTTCCAACAGCTCGTTACGTGATTGGGTCAACCAGAAGGAAGGACTTTTTATAGCAATGAGCATTTTCTTTCATTCAAAAAAAAATGGAACAGTAGGCATGCCGGTTATTAGGAAAGAGGTTTGCCTCATTCGTTCGGTCCAAGCCAAGCCCTTTACTTTGACTTTAGGGCGTACTTCTTGAGAGTGGAACTACATTAACGCCTCACCCTCCCACTACCCGACTCTGACTATTAAAGAGAGAGAGCTGCTTATTACCAAAATCTACTCGCCTATGTAAAGAGACTTGCTTGAATATTCTTTCTTCTGGCTCTGGATGCTGGATGACTGGGAAATTCAGAATGCCATCCTATCATTCTATAAAGAGAAAGAGAAAGAGATTGAAATTGAAGGTCTTCAGCCAAGATTCTTCCAGAAATGATTCCATCATCATCATCTGCGCCTACCTCTGTCCTGAAAGTTCTAATTTAAGTCAGGGCCTAGGGAGATGAATAGAAGCCTTCTGGTCTTCATTCCTTAGCTTGATCAAGGGGAAACCTTCCCATTAGCTTGTGCAATGTCGTTCTCAAAGCTATATCCAAGGTCTTGGTTCAGGCTCTTTCTCAATGAGCTCATTGCTCAAAGCAGCTTTATAGCCTTTAGAAAAAGAAAGGAATAAATATTCTTCTCGTCCAAGAACTCATCCATACTATACTATGAGAGAAATGAAGGGGACGAAAGAGAGAAAGAGAGTAAGGATCCTTTTCTTAAAAACTGCCAAATGTCTCATGCATCTTTAGAACTATGGCTCTACAGACTCTTCCCAACGTTTAAAACAGTACATTCAAATAACAGTACAGAAGAAGTCCTTTCGAACTATCCGAACCACCTATATTAGGGATTTGCAGCTGGGTTTGGTATCATGAGGCTGAGTGAACCGTCGATTTGAACACTCATAGCGACCGACTCGACCTAAAAACAGGGAGACCCGCCTGAGAGTGGAAGTCGGAGCAAAAGTATACCGGCTCTCATTAAAATGATAGAGTTGTGGAATCCTGTCCCTTTGGGAAGTACTAGTTCTCCCACAAAGAGGTCGTGACCAGCAAATAAGTGAGCCGGGGCTTGAGTCTCAGGAAAGGCAATTTGTGCTCAACTGAGTTTTAGAAGGCAGTTCGAAGAGGAGGGCAAGCGGTCTCACCCAATCATCGGTCAACTGAGGTTCGGTCTACTCTGAAACTCGCTTATTCCTCTCTAACACTTTCTTCTGTCTATTCCTTTCTAACAGTTAGTTACCGGTCCGACTACCAAACTCTGTTTGCTCAATTAAAAGTGAAGGTAGTCTACCCTCAAAGAAGATATCATGATGCTACCTTTTCTTTTGCGAATGACGACAGTACGGTGATTTCGGCTTTTCAAAAGGGTGACATTCTAGGTTTTTTTGCTACTTGTAGTAGGTCTATAGTGATCTTATTATATAATGACAATTAAGTAGTTACAGTAGTCTGCCTATAGTCTCATTCATTGACGTAGATAACGAGATCACACTCTCGTTGACTACCTGCTTCTAGTGCGACAGAGAATGCAAGCAAACAGAGCCGCCTCTGCCGGTGCCGTCGGCCTGCAAGCCGATGCTAGATTAGTTGGAGCCCCGAGCCCGCACATTCGGCCCGAGACAAGAAGCTTCCATTATCTAAATTTAAAAAAAAAAGTAGAATTACGTTCAATGCTTAGTAAACTGGGATGAAACTTGTTGACTTCTCGACCAGAACCTGAGCAGAGGAAGCGAAGTCGAAAGAGAAAGAAGAAAGGAAAGGAATCGCGGTGAAAGAGGAAAGGAGAATGCCGCAAGAAAGAGCCCAATCCATAGAGGATCTACCTTCCCCAATCAATCCATTCATGTGAAGGTCAGGGTAACGGAAAGATGAAGCGAAGGGAATTCAAATAGAAAGGCTCAAGCGAGCTTGGCTGTCCACCTACGACGATCAAGGATAAGGTGAACAGAGGCCAAGAGGCGTAGTACCCTAACGGCTGCCCAGCGATAAAAGACACTATTGAGAATTTGCTTTTCACAAAGGGAACAACAAAATTGTCGCTAAGGCCGAATTAACCGCGCTTGAAGCTAAACTCCTATCAAACTGCATTATTTCGAACAACATAACCAGCGGCCACCTATCAGTGGCGGCGGTTAGGTCATAGGAATAGCACACGTGTTCACCTAAAAGGCGCTTTAACGGTGCGGATGAAACATCCATTGGTCTCATTTTAAGAACCCGCATCAACCAAGCGTGAATAGGATACAGTAAGCGTTGATTGATTTAGTTCCCAATGGCAAAGATACGTCTCTTGCCAGCTCCCTCAATGGAAGAACCCAGTCGACCGGAAACAGGGGAAACCCCAAGATCATCACATGTCGGAAGATAAGGACCAATTCTTTTCTCAAACCAGTCCAGATCCACACCACTCATTAATTGATTAGAGGTGTCGAACGCGGATTCTAGGGGCCCAAAGTACTCCGCCACTCCCCTACTATGAACAAACGTCATGAGGTGTACCCAAGAAGATAACTCAAAAGGAAAGGCGACAAAACAAGATCTAATCCGTTTTGCCGCACGCTCCTTCTCATCCTTCGGATAAGCACATCTTGAGTTAGTTTATAAGTAGGTAAGGCTTTCCAAGTTGGTTTGAACTTAAGCCCTTGAAAAAGGGGCACTGTCCTAATCCCAGGGACATAGCGGTAGAAAAGGTCTTTCATATCCTCACGGATTAGACTGACCATCTCTAGCACACTGTCCAAGGAACCCACTGGGTTAACAATTGATGAAAAGGTACTCGCCGACACTCTCTTACTTAGTCAAATTAATTTACTAAGAGAGAACACCGACAAGTCCAATTTTTTCAATTGATCACCCTTAGGGCTCCTCCTCAGGATTTCCCGTCTATGAAAAGATGGTATAATCCTAGGAAGCCGAGATCCCGTTAAGGAAACCGGTACAGACATTACAGATTGGGGAATCTGTCCTAAAGGAACAGACCGAAAGGACATTAGGCAAACTGAACATTGCTTTAAATAAAGCGCAACGAACAGCCAGCCAGATTTCCTTCCCAATTGTAATATCTGCTTACCTATAAGATGTGAAGCAACACACATCTCCTTAGTTAGACCATCATACATGAGGAGGATAAGATTTTTTAAGATACTCCTCATCACGCGAAGATTTTCCAAAATCTTCCACCAGGAAAGTGACTTCAACTCGAAAAGAGAAGAAGAAAGAAAGAAGTGGTTACCATTGTTGTATTATTACACTTTGGTATTGGTTTGGCGAAGGATTATCGTCTCACCTATCCAGTGGGTACCCTTCGCACCCGTCCGATGCCGATCCAGTCTGCCGAACGAATCTCTTATGAATCGACCAGCTCTTAGAACTTGGTCGAGTTGGTTGCAACAAATAAAGAAAATAGCTAGCCCACTGCCTTGTTGCATTTCTAGCCTGAGCTCACCATTTTAGGCCCGCTCCACTTGTCTGGTTTGGTCGAGGAGCTCAGTTGCATTGGTTTGATCGAGAAGTCATTCCATTCATTGGTTTGGTCGAGAAGTCATTCATTGGTTTGGTCGATTGAGTCTCTCTGCCGTCTGCCTTTGATTCAGCCTGGGCCTTCGCTAGCACTGCCTTGGACGGGACATAGGTGCTACGCGGTGGAGCGCTCTCAACAGCAAAGCTCTATGCTAAGGGATATAAATAGCTCCCAGAGAAAGGGGCTCGGGCAGCCTACGAAGAATCACAATCGATATAAATGGCTCCCAGAGAAACTCAGCTCGTGTAGGAATGCATCGAGAGAATGAGACCCAGAGACTATAGGGCGGAGAAGAAGGAGGGGAATAGCTATGCGACCCGGGAAGAAAGAGAGAAGGTTTGTCCAGATAAGAGTTCAAGGAAAGCAGCCTCCCAATCCCACCCTGGTGGAGGTGCCCGCCTAACCTAAAGAACTAATTTCAGTGAGCCGTGAAGATCTAGTTCAAGTAGTCTGGGACCACTCCTATAGTTTGATAGTTCAAGCTCTACCGGGCTGAGTGAAAGGTGCGTCTTCGGTGCGTGCAGATCGAGAAAGAATCAATTATTAAATTAATCTAATTTCTTCTTTTCTTGAACTCAAAAATTGAATTAGTGCCGACGTCAAAGTCAAGGAAAAGCAACTTGAACTTTATCTTTATCGTTCTCACTCGTACCTTGAGCCTGCTTCATCTGCCTTTACTTGAGCGGAGATCCTCTAGGCACTTTGACCTCTTACTGTAATTATGTTGAGTGGTTCGAGGCTCCGTTTCCTTATTTAATTGTAGCTCAACCGTAGGGAGTTCATGAAAAGAGTGATAAAGATCGGATTCAAGGCATAGCTCCCGGACAGGTACGAAGACAAGAGGATATGAGACTCAGAAAGGGGTTGAAGTGATCAATAAGGTTGAACTCCTCTTGTTCATTAGTTTACGCCAATAGCTGCCGAATGAGTCTGCACCCCTCAACGTCATATATTTATTACGCCCCGAACCGGCATATTCAATCTTTCCATTAGAGTCTTTTCCGGTTGCTTAGTGAGTTTCTTCTGTTCCTGACTTCTCGGACTCGACCTACGGGTTCAATATGAGGGTATGACTTTTTATTAGAATTCCTTGAAAGAGATTAAGAGAGTTGTTGCACGGCATATTCAAGGTTTACTCACGAGTCCTGTCCGGTTCGGTTGCTGCTCCACTCAGATATACTGATCCAAAGAGTCCACGTCGCTGCCGCTCTACACTTCTCCCTATGGTCGAACCCGTCGGTTCCTTGGGCCTTTTGTTCGCGTTACTATTCATTCACTCTAACCCTAGCACCCATGAGGGAGGAATGGTAAAGAAGAATCCCTTTCTACTGCTAACTAGGCATCCCGAACCGGCTGAGATAGATCTGAATGGCGCCCCGAACCGGCTAAGTCAAATAAGGCACCCCGAACCGAACTCCCTCATAGTCAAAGAAAGTATATAACCTGCACCTAGAACTCCTAGCAGCTGAGCGAACTCGGGCTTTCCCTATCTTTTCTGTATAAAATCCTGTCCAAAGAGTTGAGCTACGAGCGACTTCCCCTCCATGATATGTTGATTGTTCCGTACGAGTCCTTTCCAGTGGTCCCGTCCGCTCCCTTTCAACCTATAACTCTGAACTGACACCATGAACAGCTTCTAATGCTTCTAACTCCGTTCCTATCCCTATGGTCGTACCCTTCTGAAGAACTCTTTAAATTAACTCTCCCGTAGGTAGGAATTAGGGAAGGTCAGCTCCAAAGAAAGGTGAAGCTCCGTATGACTTATCCGAGAAAAGGCACTCTGACAAATTAATTAAGTAACGCTGAGTGCTGCAGCTACTGGAGGGGAAGACGCCTCTTCTCTTCTTTCTCCCCAAGCAACAGTCTAACATGGTAAGAGTTCATTCCAAGATCTTTCGTAGTTTTTCATGTCTAGTCGTGAATGGACGATAGCCACGTCGCGATGCTCGTACCTGGAATTCACGACTACGGTATGCAAGTCCATGAAGATAAGAGACTGAGAGGAAATGAAGCCCTCGCTAGCCCACGGAGCGGTCCGAGGAAAGACAGCAGCGAAAGGAAGAAGCTTCACGTCGCGATGCAGCAACCCCATCAGCATTATGGCTATGGGCCATTTACTCTTCCGTACCTCTTGTTCATTTCTTTATGCCCCTTTCCCAACCCTTTGAGTCAAATATCTTCATACCCTTGCTAAAAGGGAATGGTTTAAGTTCATGGTTCTCTAACATGGGACGAACACTTAAAGCACTTTGAGCCCAGGAAATCCGAGTTAGGGTTAGAGTCCGATCCGGTTTGAGAGTAGATTCCGTCCTGTGAGTCATCGGGTCAAAGTTCATATTCACGACTTGAAGGCAATGCGTAAAAGATATTCGTTGTCCTGACCCGTACTTTCTTTATAAGATAAGCAGTTCTTGTCCTTAAGAAAAGAGGTAGGAAAGAAAGAGGTAGGAACGACTGAAAGAGTTAAGCAGTTCTTGTCCTTAAGAAAAGAGGTAGGAACGACTGAAATGAAAGAGTCACTCTTTGGGAGGCCCGGTCGAGCTACTCTTATAATAAGAATAAGTATTCTTTGTTCCCATCTAGTCTTATAATAAGTATTCTTTGTTCCGGGTAAGTGTTCAGTCTAACCTCCCTAAGACTCTTTGGACAGCTTCAACTAATGTTACTTCAACTAATGTTCGCGAAAGCATAGGCGAAAGCATATATAATAAGAGTAGCTGGTACCCGTGCCCTTACGAGTGAAAAGCATAAGCATATTAATTTATAATAGTAAATAGTAGCTGGTACCACGAGTTCATGCTTTAAAGCCCGTTGCTAGCGAAGTTGTTGAGAGAGGAGCGAATGATCAAATATTTGACGCACGAGACCAGACCATAGGGACGGAGGGCTCGACTAGACTATATATAGGAGAGAGACGTAGGGCGAAGACCACTAGGAACGAACGAAGTGACGAACGAGTGATAACGATGTGCGACATAGAGGAGCGATAGCGACGGAGGGGATCGCCGTAATTTAGGGCCATCAGCATTTATGGCTTTGGGCCATTCACGCAATTACTGTAATCTGCTGAGAGAAAGAGTGAATGTGAATGGCTATTGGCTTTTGTCCATTCACGACTCTTGCTGAGGGACGAATATGGGAAACTCAGTCCCAAGTCAGTAGCAGCAGTAGCTCTTGTCTGTTCTTGGGTCTAAGTATATGGTGCCTTAGGTTCTTCATCTCCTATCTTTTGAACAGAATGGGTAGAGATTCAAAACTACGAAAGATCTACGGGGCTTAGACTAAATATTAAGTTCGCCATTCACGCTGTAATCTGCTGAGGGAAAGTCCTCGCACTTGGGCCCTTATCGAGCAGCCTGGCTTAGCCTTTTCGCCAGCCAACCAAAGAGTCTTTCGCGTCCGGATCGCTCTCCCGCGGGGCCCTGGGCGCTTTGGTGCTCCAACGTAAAAGGGCCTTAGAGAAGGGAACCAGAGCACAACCAGGCGAGAGAGACTTCAAAAAGCAACGAAAGTGCGATTACGTGCGAGAGAGGGCTCATGCTTCGGTATAACTAGTAAGCTAAATAACGATTAGTGAGGGCTCAGGTTCGATCGTCGAAGATATTAGCAAGCCCTATCTCCAAGGTGGCACTCGGGCCCAATTAGCCACACTCTCAAATTGGGGCTGGTAGGAGGCTTCCAACCGCTGCTGTGGTGAATGGCATTGGGGAAGCAGCAGTCGTGTACTGAAAGTAGATTTGGTACGCCCCTCACCCGTACCCTATCGGTCGAGCGCCTAGCCCCTCGGCCCTCGTACCTCTCCCTTATGTTATGGTCGATCGAGACCCTTCCATATTAGACTGCTCCGTGGGCGGTCATGAAAGACCATATTACACTCTTGGGATTATAGGCGGCTCGCGCTTCTGCAGCACCGGTGACAGATTCCAAGAGCTACAGAGATCGATTAGGCACCATACCATAGTACGCGGGAAATCAGCATTCAGTTCATTCAATGAGATGTTGATAGGCCTTTGCTGCAAATTCCTAAGGGTTCGGATGGGATGATTGGAGCGGACAATAAACTAACATAAGGTAGTGATGTTGAATCTGAATGTTCTTCGGGAAGTTCATTCCACGAGTTCGCAGTCCTTTGAGTCAGACCCCTTCTGAGTTCAAAAGATCGGACGTCTACATTGCATTGTATTGTCGCTCTTTCTCTTTCGATAAAGGGACCGGGTTGCTAGCTACTGACTAATGCCTTCTACTCTCCTTGAGAGCTGCCAGAGTAGTTCAACCGGGCGTGATTCAGAGTTCAAAAGATCGGACTAGAGCAGTTGCTTGCCTGCTTTTCGTTGTAGTTGTTGAGCGCGTAGCCCTCCTCGGCCACGTCGCTATTGCTCCTACCTCCCTTTCCGGATAATCATAGGGGTTCTTCGAAATGAGTTATAAGCGGAGGCCGACTTCGGATATCTTTATTTGCTAAGCCACTCTATGGATAAGAGGGAAGGACTGATAATTGCTTTACCGATTCCACTATCTGTCTAACTGAGTTCATGGAAAGAGTGAATGGGTCTCTCGCTTCGCTTCTTCGCCTAGAAGTTCCACTTTGTGAGTCTCTTTGCCTTTCTAGCGCTTTCCGTGTTCCTCGACTCGAGTGTGAATGGATTTCCGCAGGGTCTCTCTCTCGTATCGCTTCTTTACCTGTTCTATCAGCGCTCCTTAAGTTTTAAAAGTATGCGTTCTGGACAACTGTCCATTCACTAAAGCGATTCCATTCCCTTTTCAGTTGCAGCAAATCCTCTCGGGCACTTGCTCTGGCTGGTTGTGGTTGCGGTCGTTCTTGCCTCATTTATCGCTTGGTAGGCGGGTGGCTTGGAACGAAGGCTCCTTCTATTCACGACTGCTGGCTTTATTTAGGACTTTGCCCGTCCCGCGGATTCCGCTTAGAGTGAATCGCACTTCCTCTCGAAGACCCGGCCAGAAGTTAACTTGGCCACATTATGTCTAGGCCTATAGTTAGAGTTCCGTATATGAATAGAGAAGGCAAAGACATAAGGCCTTGAACTACTCCTTCACTTCTGAGTTAGCAGTCGCTTCTCGCTGCTTTGGCATTGTCAACTTCATTCATATACTTTTACATGATGATGATCGCATTGCTTTAGATGATGATGATCGCATTCTTCATGGTGAAAGTTCTTAGTGAGGAACGAGCGACAGCGACGTAGAGGGAATGGCTATTCATGGAAAGAGTTCTAGGGACGAGCAGAGCGACGTGAGTGGAATGGTTCCAGTTCATGGCATGGAAGGAGAGTTCATTCCAAGCACACAAGAAGAGGAAGCCGGGCATTCATAGAAAAAGAATGAATGGTTAGAGTTTAAAGGGAGCGTTATTTACTTATTATATGTCATTCCAAGAAGGTAGGCACTATAGTAATTAATAAGCAGGTACCCTTTTATATCTAGCAGGTCCCCGTGCCCTTCCGAGGCGTATACTTTACTTCTTTAAGAATAAGCTTTTCTTTCCTTTCTCCGGTAGAGGGCCGAGGGCAGGGCCCCTGAAAAAAGTAAGTTGCCTTTTCTTTCTACGTTTTGAATGAAATACCATGAACGCTGTAATCTGCGGTTTAGATATTACCTTTCGTAGTTTTGAATCGCAGAAATCGTATCTACGTTTTTCATAGCCATGTTAGACTGGTGCCTGGAGTATAAATGGCCTTTGGGGCAATTTACGACTAAATATGAAGTTCGCCATTCACGACTACTATAATATAAGTTGCTTGGGGCGAATATTGTGATAACGACGCGGACTAGCCTTTCCATTGCCTGCTGCACTGGCTTGCGGATGAGGAACGTGACTCTCAAACCAACAGAAAGAGGGTGACCTGACTTACTTGCTTGATGACTGCCTGGCCTTTATCTAACTTACTTATCGTATATAATCAAACTCTATCAAGAACTGGCCCACTACTGGCTTGCTTCCCGTATAGGGTCAAAAAAAGAAAGATAGGAGAGGCAAGCTACCTTACAAGCTTGCTCCACTCTCTCAACTAGCTTCCAACCCTTTTACCTGCCGGCAGGCTTGAGAACTGCCCTACCGCTTGCAACCGCAACCCACTCAAGAGCAGGCCTTAAATCCACTATCTATCTTGACTATTCTGACTGTATTGACTACTGGCCTACTCCTTAAAGGCTTACTGCTTCAAGCAACTCACTGACTTGACTGGCTGGAAGGTCTTGATGATGGGGAAGTTGACCGCTGCTTCCTCTGGCTTACATCAAACTCACTTCTCTCCTCATCCGACTACGCGACAGGCAAATGATTGAAAGTCAAGGGTATCGTCAGATAGAGCTCGAGCGTATGCGAGAGGGTATCCCTCGGATAGAGCTCGACTGATAAGGAGAGGGTATCCTAAGATA
>JBBMJZ010382358.1:0-15956 GCA_037833815.1 Zingiber zerumbet
CATATAAGCTCATTTGAAAAAATCAATCCCCCCCCCCCCAAAAAAAATGAAGATTTGTTCAAGTTTGATACTTTGCAAATATTCAAAGAAAAAATATAATAAGGAATAAAAAAATAGTTATCGTGAGTGGAAACTATTAATTCACTCATTTGAGACCGAACTAGGTTACTGGGTAAATGAATGTTATGTTTCTCTTGATCTGAGTATTCCTTTGAGACCTTATGTAGACAGTGCATAGCATTTTTTGTGGGGGAATAAACCTTACATGCGGCAGGTAAGTGTCTATTGCTAGAAGTATGAGCAACATGGTTAAATGAAAAATTGACTAGGCTTAGAGATTTTGACACTTGAGAAAGTTAAGTCACTCATCACACTAAGCACGGAGAACTTCTACTTAAGTCATACTCAAAAAAATTTTGTATCATGCTCATCAATGAAACTATATGATAGGTTTATAATGATTCACTAGGGATTATTACATGTCATCTATGCACATAAATCTAAATTGCAGGTTTTGCTTGAGGACAAGCAAAGGTTTAAGTCTAGGGGTGTGAAATTAGCGACGCACCTGGTGCCAAATTAATTTCAAAGTCTACTTCACGGTCTGGAACTGTGGCAGGTAGTTCCTCAGAAAATACATCTGGGAATTCTTAAACAATTGGAATTTCTTCTAGCCTGGCCTCGGTCTTCTCTTCTACCTCACTTATCATAGCTAGATAGATTCCATCACCGCTCCTCATGGCTTTCCAAGTCTGAGATGTGGACAAGAGTAGTCTCTTTTCCTTGGCCTTGCCATGGTAGCTGATTTCTTCTTGGCTTGAAGTCTGAAGTTTGACATTCTTTCTGTGGCAATCAACTAATGCGTGGTTCTTGGCCAACCACTCCATTCCAAGAATGGCATCGAACTCAACCATGTTTAGTTGAATCAGATCAGCTTCGAATGTATGGTTACCAATACTAACTTGACAACTTCGATGTAACTTATGAGTTTCAATGGCCTTATTAGTGGGCATCGCTACTCTATATGGTTCACTAAGTATTTTAGCTCTGAGTCCTAACTTCATAGTGAATCTTTTAGATATAAAAGAATGAGTGGCACCATAGTCAAACAATACATAGGTAGTTATTTGTTAATTAGAATGGTACCTGTCACCACATGCTTGCATCTTCCACCTCTTCTTGAGTCATAGCGAACACCCAAGCATTGGAGTTATTCTCCTTTGGTTTATTCTGGACTGCAACAGAATTTGATACCGTCCCTTGTTTCTTGGGTTCAGGACAATCCACAATTCAGTGCCCCATCTTCCCACTGTCGAAGCATGTACCAGAGATCTTACGGCATTCTCCAAGATATCTGAAGTTACAAGTAGGACATGGCTTAATGCTTTGGGAGGGCAAAGTGAAAGAGGGTCCTTTGGATAGGTCACTTGATAGGTTGAGCCATTTTAACCTTTGTTCACTTGGGGAAGATTGACTCATGAGGGGTTGCTTTTCTTGCCTTCATCTTCATGCCATTTGATGTCTATTTCAACTCTAATGGCTGCTCCCATCAGATTGGCAAAGTTGGTTTTCTTGTAGACTGCTAATGCTGATTGAATTCGGCTACTCAAACCCTTTCAAAGCGATGTAGCTTCAGGGTGTCATCTACCATGATGGTTGGTGCATAGGTCCCGAGCGAGTTGAACTTTGAGGTGTACTCCGCTATGAACATACCCAGAGCCTGTGTAAAGTTTTCAAATTCACTCAGCTTCTATAACCTGAACTCAGTCAGATAGTACTTCTTCAAGAACATCTCTTTAAATTATTGCCATGTCACTGGTTCGACTTCTGTCATTGCTGGTGAAATGATTTTCCACCACTTGCGTGCCTTATCTTCTAGGAAAGGTGTCACGACGTCCACTTTAAACACCTCCGGGATTTCCAGTTGTCGAAGCTGAGTCTTGATATTCTTGAGCTAGTTTTGACTAACTTCTGAGTCAGGGTTGCCATCAAATGTTGGGGCTATGTTCTTCCGAAGAGACTCATAGTGGTACTTAATGCCACGCGATTGGACTTCTAGTGGTGGGTTGACATTCTGGTTAGCACTTGGGGTTGCTAACCCTTGCAGTATGGTTGTTATGATTGTAGTAATGGCCATTAAATCTTCTCGGCTGAGGCTAACTCTTGGAGGAAGGTTTGCATCTTTATTCTTGTTACGGTTAGTGCAGTTGGGGTTACGATTGTTCCAGACGGGTCTGTCAACCATTTCCTAAAATCGATAGGTGAAATGGTTCATGATAGTTCAAAGATAACTACTTAAGTAATGAGGAGTATGGAACGATTGACGGAATCAAATTTTGACTTTCCTACGAGAAGTTATAGGCAATTGGAAACTTTCCCAAAATGGCAAAAATGCGATTTCAAAGGCCTAAACGATGGAATTCGGCAGAAAAATATCATGTGTCACGATGAAGGTAACCTTCATCGTGATTTTTTTTTCTAGTTAGGCCATTTCAGATGGGGCACTGGCCATTTGTTGAAAATCCAACTTTGTCATATTTGTTTACAAAACATCCCAACTAGATTTTAAAAGTTGGCTCTACTACCACTTCAATGTCATGCCCCGTGACCTAGGCGCATGACATAAACGTTGCTTGCAAATATAAATACTCGAAAATAACAAGCCTCATAAAGTGAATACCAAACCAGTAATAATATAACAAAAATATTATCTTTACAATACAAAAGCGAAAAATGGAAGCGTACAAGTAAAGATAACATGAACTAAAAGGCAGAATCACTTGGACAAGGTTTCATTACCAGCCCCAAAACATCTCTAGCTCCTCTTTCTTGACCTGCTCCTCGCCTTTACCTGGGGATGGGAATAAGGGGTGTGAGTGTTTAGGAAAACACTCAGTAAGTGGGGCCGATAGAACATAAAATGACATAATACAAAACATAGTAAGACATTCAAAATTCATGACAGAAACATAACTTAATCGAAAATATATACTTATAACACTGTTAATCATCTTGTTATCTATGGGTTATTGATCAGTTCCCTATATGTAATTCCTCTGAGGGGTGAGACCATATATTGGTTATTATTACCCTACGCATCAGGGTCATAACTTATCATATCTTATCATGTTTTCAGAAATTTTCTTTAATGATCAGTCCCCTATATGTAATTACTCTAAGGGGTGAGGTCATATATCAATTATTATTAACCACCGCATCAGGGCCATAACTTATCATATCTTAGCATGTTTTCAGAAATTTCCTTTTACCATATCTAACTTGAGTCATACAGTGCATCTTAGAATTCAAAAAATAAAATGAGCAGTATAAAATGATCAATAATGAAATGAAAACATAGATCACAGCTATATTTGAAACGAAAAGCCCACTTACCTAGTCAGAAACTTCTTCAATTTTGGACAGAAATTTTACGGGACTTAAACTTGCACTTGTTGATAGAAACTTGGGCAGAAACTTGGACGAAATGTGGATGAGGTTTGGACGAATTTTTGCACCACTTGGACGGAAAGTTTTCAAAGGATTCGAGTGTGCCTTTGGAAGACAATGCCTTGGCTATTTATAGGCCAACCATGGCTAGATGAAGGGGCGGTCAAGGCATATGAATAGATGGATAAATAGTAAATGGAGGGTCATCCATTAAAAAGACTAGGTGAAGGGTCATGACTAGATGAAGGGTCATCCATTAAAAAGGCTAGGTGAAAAGTCATGGTTAGATGAAAGGTCACCATACCATTACAACTAAGCACATGAAACATAGGCATAGTTACAACAAGTCTAAATTACATAAAAGGATTAACACATGATTCATTATGTTATCATGATAAAACCAAAAGAAACATAGACATAAAATTTTAACATATGACTTACTAAGTCATAAAAGCAAGAAGAAACATAGATATAACTAGAATAAAAATTTGAAACACATAAAATTAACATGAGACTTATTAAATTATCATGATGAAGAGCAAAAAGAAACATAGGCGTAACATCTGAAATCCTAAGATCCAAACCTACACATGACATAAAATAATCATAAACTTGGGTTCGATTTTATGGTATCAAGATTTTAAGGAGCCAAACCTAACTTAACCTTCAAAGGTATGTCCAAAATCGGGTCTTTACAAATTATTTTCTATCTGAATTTTTTATTAAATTCTAAATGAATTTGTGATAGAAGTTATACGGTTTCAAATTTTATTTGTAATTTGTATTTAGTTTTGTTTATAAAAATTTATTTACAATTTTGTCTCAAATTTATTTCAGATTCATCTCAATTTTTTTTCAAATATTATATTTTATTAAAGTGAAACGGATTAGTTCCATAGCAAATATGTCTCTAATTATATAAATATAAAATTATTTTTAATTTTGTTTAAAAAATTATCATTAATTTATATAAATTTGAAACAAATTATTTTTTGCCTCAATTTTTTATTAAACTTTAAACAAATTTTGTGATAGAAATAAAATTATACAAATTCAAATTTTGCAAATATTTTGTTTTTATTTTTATTTATAAAAATTTACTTGTAATTTCATTTCAAATTTATTTTAAATTCCGTCTCAATTTTTTTCTAAATATTATATTTTATTAAAGTGAAACGTATTAATAATTTTATAGAAAATATGTTTCTAATTTATCGAAATTTGAAATAAATTTTAATTCCGTATTAAAAATCTGTTTCTGAAGCTATGTTTTCTTGTCACGCGTGCGACAATTATTTTTTCCATCGTAATTCCGTCGCTAATCCAATATACTGATGGTCTTCCGTCGATATTCATGGTTTTTTTTAGTGTAATTAAATGTGAAATTGACAAATGTACAATTTGTTTCATAAATAAAAAGATTCGAACGAAAGTTTAGTACATGGATTAGAAACACAAGGGAGAGCAAGCACAAGAAGGCGGAGAATTGGAACTTAACCCATTATGATCCCAATCACTCTCAAGTTGTCTACATTCATGCCAATATGCCTTTGTATTTATAGAACAAAAAGGTCAAAGAATTGTCTGAAAAGTAAAATTAAAGATTAAATGACTAATTTCTTATTTGGTTAGTTTTTTATTTACACTTTCCTTAAGGGAGATACATAAATAATTTTATTATTATTTTTTATCAAAGCAAGAATCACCCAACGCTCATTCCATTTCCTTAGCTGTTCGACAAAAGGCGAGCAAAGACCATTCACAATGCCATTACATATCAGCTTTTAAAGTCGGATAACAGTGACTACAGGATGCAGCTTGGAAACAGGATAAGGAATCCTTGCATCATTTGTACATTTACCAGCAGAGAGATAAATGATGATCTAGTAACCTAAATGTAAGGATGTTTAACATGACAAATTTGGTATTGTTTTACGTACATGCACACTTTTGTCATTTAAAAAATTGAAATACTTTTTTTATATATTTTTTAGCTTTTACGTTATTGTGCTTAATTTAGAAAGTTTAAAAATAAATGTATAATTTAATATTTATTTTAATTTAATATAAATTTAATTTGTTAATAAAGATGTAACTCTTGGAAAGGACATAACTTTTACTTGAATAATTGCTTTAATTAAACGGTATTTACGTAAGTCTAGATAATTAATGATACTTCAGAATGTAAGTCAATGAAGAAATTCGATAAATAACATTGTTAAAGTTTTTGAAAAAAGAAAACTATACGCAGACCACGTGAACTAATTTAGGTTACCAATCATACATCCATAGATGGCTGACTACACTTTACAACACGTGCAAACAATATAGGATTTGCTGGTGATCAAGTTTTCGTGCTTGACATCTTGGGACCTTGAACATCGGCTCTGCTCAACTTAGTCTATATTGATTCATCTTACATCATTAGGGTAATACACTCCCAAACTATTTATTGGAAAAAAACGATTGAAAAGGGGTGACATGGACTTCAAAATCATATTGAATGAGGGAATAATCCCATATTAAAAGTTTCATAGATATAGGATTGATTTATATTGGATCACAGCTTAAACATATTATATATGCAATTGAATAACAAAAAATTATTAGGATACTCAAATTAGGAATGACTATAATGAGAGGCACACTAAGTTGAAGAAGGGTAAAAGAAGTATATAAAATGAGAGGCACACTTTTCATTTATATCCAAGGAACAACACAATTGTAGTCTTATTCAGTAAAAAAAAGAAGCAGCTTTTTTATGATCACAGAAAAACAACAAAAGAGATGAATTCCTTTTTTACATACAAAACCACAATGCAAAAAGGTGACAATCTTAAACACGAAACACCTATTAACAAAATAAAATACGAAAATAATATGTCACAAGTAGTTCAAGTAATTTCTCTAATTCCCATTATAGAGAATATTTATTTTAACAAATGATAAATTTTATATTTACTTAAATGATTTTATATTAATAAGAATAACACAACTAGCTCATGAACAAGGCATGCATTGTTAGGAAGTCACACTGCATAAATTTACCTTCTAAAAAGTTGATCATTGTAATAAGAAAACTGACACGAGTTGTGATGCCGTCATGACAAGCCATGTTCATTGTATTTACAAAACCTCAAGGAACAGCATCGCCAGTGTGGCTCAGAGAAAGAGCTTCTCATCAAGGATAAAAATAAGGGTCATACGGCGGCGGATGCTGTGATGGTATGTATGGGGGAGGTATGGTTGCTACCCTGGGATAGCCACCGTAATGAATGGGGCGCTCATAGAAATCGCCAGGAGCGATAAAACCTGCAGCTTCTGGTGGATGAAGATAAGACCCGGGATGTCCAGGAATCATGCCGTGAGGTCCCGGCAATGACCTTCCTGGAGGCAAGGTCTGCTCGGCCACAGTGTTGGGTGTCAATGTGGTAGTGGATGGCCGTGAGCGCTTATTCGGTTTCTGCTGGTTCTGAGCTTTCAAATGAGAAGCAGCACTGGCGTTCTTCAGAGCGGAAGCTGAAGTCCGCTTCTTTGATTCTTTCTGTTTCTCCAATTCTACAATCTGCTTGTCAAGCTCTTCACGTGGATATTGGTTCTCAAGGTTATACTCTTCAATCGCTTTGACTACAGATTTCAATGCACCGAGTTGCTTTGAGATGGCTATATTCTGTTGCCGTATATATACAATGTTTAGTGATCCCATTTTAGTTGGCTTAATCATGAGAATAACGAGAGGATCTGGAAAATACCTCTGATTCAGCTGAATAATTTCTCTTGTTTCTGACATCTTGAGCAGCCTTCTTTGTTTCATCTATGTAGGCTTTCAATAGAGGAACCGGCATGTACTTATCCACTAAATCAAAAGCATAAACAAACTTTACCGAATCGAGCTGCCGCCCTTTATGGTTCAGTTTCTCAATTAGATCTGCCACAAGAAAAAGTGTTGTTAGATTGATAGTAGAGAACTAAACCATGGGGACCGCAAGCTAGCCAAAGAACTCATTCAGCCTGTATATTGAAAAACTTTAAATAGAACATGGGAAGACAGAAGAGAGCAATCAGACTGATAAACCTCTTTAAGGTCAAAAGTTCATGAGTTAACAGATGTTTCAATGGCCCTCCATTTCAATAAAAAAAAGGTTGATTCAAATCAATTTGGCTTTTGCAAGTGATGTATGCAACTCATCTTTAGAACACAAGGCAAAGAAAAGATTCAAAATACATGCAAGATAAAGAAATCAAGGATCCATAAAAGCAGCCGATCTTGTTTATGCTGAATTTACTCCAAGTTCAAAGAATTAAGAAAATGAGAAGGGGAAGCAATATGCATAGGGAATATTGCTTGCAGACATGAAATGATTTTTGAAGTGTTACCATGTTTTATAGATTCGGATTTTTTTTTCTATTTTGATTATGCTTTATTAATTTATTAAATATCCTTTTATCACTGTTTTAAAAAAAAACCGCATGAAGGCCATTAATATGTGGGGCATCATAAAAAAATTCATTGATTATCTCAACAACAGCTATAACATTATAATTACCCTTCTTTGTCCCAACTATTGAGGTTGGCTATGTATATTATATCTTTGCAGGGAGGGAGCAATATTGCTGAGAAAGTAGCAATAATGAATTGATAGTTTATTGCAGTAGCTAGAATTTTTATTGATCTCGCTCAAGATGATTCAACTCATCTAAGAACAAAATATATTAGTTCTTTTGAATATGTTCATATAATCTTGGACCAATTATAATTAGTCCATTTTCTTTTGAATATGTTCATGACATCTCAACCTATTTACCGTACATCTCTCTTGGTATATCCAGACAATAGGTAGGAATATAAACTGAAATATTCTGAAACTACAAAGATAATTATTAAATTATTAGCACCACATAAAAAAAAAATCCTCCTAGAATAGTTATTAATACAAATAACATAAACTCTGTCATAGTCATTTCTGTACATTCAATGTACCCTACAGATAGAGGAATACATAGACTTGAACATAGTAAAATAAGAAATTGAAAGATTTCGTTGAAATTGATCGTTTATAAATTTCCCGAAAAGCTAATTACAGATTCTTCTCTCCGTCGGAACAATAGGGTTGTTACGATTATTACTAAACTTGTTAAAGAGATGAAATAGAACCAAGGTCTATCCTTTTGATCAGAGGTTGAATTGATCATCAAAAGAAGAATTAGGCCAAAAATTAGGATAAGTTATGGGAAAATGAAACTTCCAAGAGGCTTAAATGAAATGCTTTTATAAAAATTCTCGTAGAATCGAGAATAAAATTTTCATTTTGTATATGTCAGATCATAAATTAGTAACCGCATCCAATCTCCATAAAAGTCTCAATTGTTTTGAACTATCTATTTTTGGAATAGGATACTTACGGAATCCTCATGAATAGGATCAAGCCTTATTCCATGATATTTCCATATGATTCCTCTTTCTTATTCTTAAGCAAGCCCTCGAGAAGGTTTAATTGATCGTGATTTATGTTTCATCTTTCTTTTCCTTTTGGTTTGTTTCGAAAAAGATATCGTCCGATGCTTTTTCTATTGACTCTTTTTTGATCAAGATGTATGAATCCATGTGTCTAGATCATGCTTGTGGATTAACAAAAACATGCAAAAGCTCTATTTACCTCTGTTATTCTATGAGTCTCCTTTTTGTGTATGTATTCAAATGTTGTACCTATGCTATGGGGGTAGGGATAGAGAAAGAGGAAAAAATCGAAGATTTCACATAAATCTTTTTTTGTTTTTGAACGAAAAAACAATTTGATTTATTTGGTACCCTTCGCTCAATGAGAAAATGGGTCGGCTTCTACAAGATCAACAAACTTACGGGGACTTAAAAAATGGTGGAAGGGAATAAAAAGAAAAGAGAGGTAAAAAAAATCAAAATGAAATATAGGAGGATAAAGCAAAAAAAATAAAAATAAAAAAAGAGAAGATATTCAAAAAAAAAAAAAAGTAGAAGATAGAAGAGCCCTGATTCCAAATGAACAAATTTAAACTCGAAAAGGATCAATCTGATTCTCAAAAAATAAGGGGCAAAGGGATTGATCAAGAAAAATTTCTTGTTCTTATCTTATTATAAGATTGAGATTTGATCCGTCGCATATGTTTGGTAAAAAGAATATCTTCCCCTTTCCTTTGATCATAAATGGAAAGTATTCCATTGGAACATGAAAACATGACTGAATTTGTCTTAGTTACTCTTCGGTGCGGGGGTGGAATAAGGAATGAGATTCTTGAACTAAGAAAAGGATCCAATTATTTCAAAAGATTTGAATGAGGAGTCGTATGAGGTGAAAACCTCATGTATGGTTCTGTAGAGTTTCAGTAAGGGTGACTTGTCTTCAACTTTTTCACTATCACCCCCAAAAAACCAAACTCTGCCTTACGCAAAGTTGCCAAAATACGATTAACCTCTGGATTTGAAATCACTAACCTGGTATTAGCCAAAACTTACAAGAACATTATGTAGTATTAGTAAGAGGAGGAAGGGTTAAGGATTTACACAGTGTGAGATATCGCATTGTTCAAGGAACCTAAGATGTTGTCGGAGTAAAGGATTGTCAACAAGGGTGTTCTAGTGCATTGTAGATTCTTATCCAAGACTTGTATCATTTGATGATGCTATGTAAATCGCTAGAAACATGTGAAGTGTATGGCTCTGGAGTAGGCTACCATGAGACAAAAGTCTTCTTTCTAAAGAGATTCGATCCGAAACTATTATACATCCAAGGTCCAATATTGAATCATTTCAGGGGTTTCCCTTTGTCCATGTCAACAAACAATTCAAAATACCTCGACTTTTTTAAAACAGGTCCAAGTCAAATAGCAATGATTTGAAGCACTTATTTTTACATTACATTATTTCGGAAACCTAAGAACTTGACCGTATGGATATGTAAAATACAGGATTTCAAATCCTAGCAAGCAAAGAAGGGAAATGGATAGTCAATTTAAAGTGAGTAAATAGAATTTCATACTTGATCTCATAGATACATATAGAATTATGTGGAAAGACATATTCGATGAAAGTCGTATGTCCAACTTGGAGGGAGATCTTTCATATCTTTCGAGATCCACCCTACAATATGGGGTCAAAAAGCCAAAACAAGTAATTCATTTTTAGCCCTTATAAAAAGAAAACTGATTCTTGAACTGCTTTAACACCCATGTCACGTCGAGGTACTGCAAAATCTATTCCAATTTATCGTAATCAATTAGTTAACATGTTGGTTAACCGTATTCTGAAACACGGAAAAAAATCATTGGCTTATCAAATTTTTTATCGAGCCATAAAAAGATTCAACAAAAGACGGAAACAAATGCACTTTCTATTTTACGTCAAGCAATATGTAGCGTAACTCCAGATATAGCAGTAAAAGTAAAAGCAAAAGCAAGACGTGTAGGCAGATCGACTCATCAAGTTCCTATTGAAATAGGATCTACACAAGGAAAAGCACTTGTCATTCGTTGGTTATTAGCGTCTGGGTTGAAATATGACTTTCCAATTAAGTTATGAATTAGTAGATGCTGCCAAAGGGAGTGTTGATGCCATACGCAAAAAGGAGACTCATAGAATGGTAGAGGCAAATAGAGCTTTTGCACATTTTCGTTAATCCAAGAGCAGGATCTATATAGACACATGGATCCATACATCTCAAACGAAAAGGAATCAATAAAAAAAAAGTCATACAATATCTTTCTCGAAACAAACCAAAAGGAAAAGAAAGATGAAAGATAAATCATGATAAACTAAGAATAAGAAAGGGGGATCTTATGGAAATATTATGGAATAAGGTTTGATCCTATTCAAGGGGATTTCGTAAATATCCCATTCCAAAAATAAAAAAATCAAAACAATTGGAGCTTTTTCACAGATTGGATGCAATTACTAAACATGAGGGTTGCGCTCATTGCGGGACTTAACCCAAAATCTTTTGGCACGAGCTGACGACAGTCATGCACCAACTATGTCTGCGTTCCCAAAGGCACCCCTCTCTTTCAAGAGAATTCACGACATGTCAAGCCCTAGTAAGGTTATTCGCTTTGCATTGAATTAAACCACATGCTCCACCGCTTGTGCGGGCCCTCATCAATTCCTTTGAGTTTCGTTCTTGCAAATGTACTCCCCAAGCGAGTATGTATGACAAAATATCGATTTAATTGTTCTAGGCAACCCATTTAAAGAGGCTTTACAATAATTAATATATCAAATTAATTAAGCCAAGCAATTTATAGGTCTGTATAGTAATATTTACATATAAACTTAAGCAATCATGTAGCAAATTAGGAATAACACAACATAGAACAATGAATATTACCTGACTCCATATTTTTAAAAACCCGAGGTTGATGAATAAAATCAATGTTCAATATTTTTGTAAGAATTACCACATTTGTATTTTGCATACATCACAAATTACCAAAGATGACTGCAATTTACAATCAAAGGGAGGATAGGACGAGTTAATGTAATTAGAGGCAAATTCCAGATTTGATTATAAACTCAATAACCAAGAAAAAGATAGAAAGCAGATAAATAAACCCAACCATGAAAAAAGCTGGTTAAACCATGTATAAATAAAAGAGATTACAAAAATCGACAGTATTGCATCAGCCAAGGATGGAATAAATACATTTATGTAAAAGATAACATATGTTAACTTTATCAATGACATAAAAAAAAACCCAAATTTAAATAATCTGACTAAAGTATGTGAAAGGAGATAGCAACTAGAATCACAGAAAAAGAGTCAAAGTTAGAATGTCTAGCGTTTTTTGATAACTTTTATTATTGAATAGCTGATATGTAACTCTTAGAAATTTGGAACAGATAAATTTTTAGGGAAACACCTCTGGCCATTCTAAATTTTCAAAAATTAAGTTTGATCCAACATGAATTATATAAACCAAACCGACATCATATCATATGACTTGGAAGATTCAAGAATGAACAATTTGCCACAACCTAGAAGAGATCCTCAGGATTATTTGCTAAAACAATTAATGGTGGCCAAGTACAATTAATGAAACATGTTAACAAAAATAGGAGCTAATTAGACATGCACTGTTCAGTCAGATGAAACATATGATGCTTGTATGTACAACATCAAGCATATAACCAAGAAATTTACAAGCATGAGTTTAGGCATTACACTATCATCATAACTGATGAGTATCTTTTCAAGCATTGTGCTATAACAGACACATTAGGAGACTAAATAACCACTAACACAAACAAGGATACAGAGAGAGAAATGAGTCGTGAAAGATGTGAAACAAAAATGTCAGATGTCAATGGGCAAAAACGAGAAGATTGGGTGTTCAGTACCTGAGACTATGAATATTACAGGATGAGAAAAGATGCTTAGGGTATAAAGGAATGCACAAATGCGATTAGTACCAACAGAATCATAACTTGCCAACAAGGCAACACCAATAGAAATTCAAGTTCATACAAAATAAAGAGCTACAAGTACAAAGCAACCTCAATCATGTTAAGAAAATCATGCTTTCTAACTGCAACACACTCTTTTTCAACTTGGAAACTGAATGGTTATGACAAATGCGTTGCTTAGAAGTACCTCTAAGGGATTCATGGCGCACACTACTATTTAATTATTATTGCAATTGCAACAGTCAAGTATGTCAGATGCTCATTTTATTCAAATGTCCGGCGCAAAAAGACAAACCATGTTAGTAGAGATATGATAACACTGAACTGTAGTGTATCCAAAAAGAACTTCGTCAATCATAATTTATAAAATATATGACGACAATGATTGCTGCACTTGACTCACGAAACTATGTTGCTGAATATAAGTGTATTTAGAAAATATGGAAATTGAAAAAGAAAACATGATGCAATAACGAATAGATAAACGAGCAATAGTTACATGGCCTATCGCATCAAAAATAATAGACAGAGAAAACAAAAGATGAACTTGTTAAATTAATACAATTTCAAATAAAAAGAACTACCTCAGTAAGCACTGATCTAGGAATAATAAATGAAACCCGCAAGTCTAAAATAATTAAAATACGTCCCATTCAATAAGTTAATATAAGCAAAAAGTGAGAAACATTATGAAGCAAAGCAATGTTTCAAACATAAACAATAAATCAAAGGTAAGAAAGGAATTTTTTTTTCCTAACGCAAACAGTATTCCTGATGCCCTTTATGCATAACAAGGAAGCATGATGAAGATAAACTCATCCGAATTCAAAAGTATATTTCAACTGAATGGTGCCACGCTTAAAAGCAAAGAAAAGGATGTCTGGTTCCAGCTTACCAGGAACATACTCGGTGAGACTCAGACTTCTGCAGAGATGCACAGCCTGCTTTCTGCGACAAATCAAAACGAGTAGTTCCAAGAGCCCATCCACTGTAAACTCTGAGACCAACCGATACGACACAATCAATTGTATCAACCCGATGACGTCCATACCGTTGTCACTGCCTTCATCTGTCAGGTTCTTCTTCCACTCCCTAGCCAGCTTCAAAGCTTGCTCCCTTAATGGCGGCCCGATATTTAGCTCGATAGTCATGAGGCGCTCGAGAAGGTTAATGCAGGTCCTCCTGGTCGTGAGCTTCTCGACAGCATCACCTTTGGGCGCCGAGGAATGGAAATAGAACATGCCCAAGGCATCGAGGACCAGCTTGGCAGGGTCCGGGGAGGATCGGATGGCAGGCGTAAGCTCATAGCGAATGGAATCCGAATCTTTGCGGTGATTGACGATAAAGGACACGAGGCCCTTCCCGTCCATGTTGGCGCAGAGGGCCGCAAGCTCCGGCCTCGGGACCGACTCATGCTCAGGGACAGCACTGGGCTGCTCCTCAGTGGAGGGATTCTCTTTGGAATATGGGACGAAAGAGTGGGGCGGCAGAGCGGAGGGGGGCTTAGTTGCCTCCTTGGCTCGAAGGGTTTCGAAGTCTCGGCGGATAGTGGCCTCGACGGAAGAGATATGGGCGTCGATGTCTTTCCAATCGGGAACGGAAATGGGGAATGAAGAGGACGAGAGGTGGGTTCGGAGGGCCTCGAACGCGCTTCGTAGCTTCTCCTTCTTCTCTGGGATCGCTGCGATCTCCTTCTCGATCTTGGCGATGGCCATCGGGGAGGAAGGCTGGCGGAGATCGTCGGAAGAGGAAGACGGCGGCCGGACACCAAGAAAAACAGGGGGCTATGTTGTTGAGTAGGGTTCCAGATCTGAGCAAGGAGCGGAAAAGGAGTTAGGAATTTTTTATGTCCAAAGTTAAGCCGATCCGACCCGACCCGACCCGACTGACCCGGCCCGCTTTATTGGAGTTGATTTTACAATTTTATTTAATTACGGTGGTAGGACTCAACTTAGTAAAAAAATAAAATAAAATCCGCTTAACAATAATTTTTATTTTTTTTAACAATAAATAAATTTTACACGAAATGAACGATATTTTTCATATCGGAATCGTCCTCAACACCCTCTCTCTTTCCTCCTCCAACAACAACTTTGGGCTATGGAATGATAAAACACTTATACAATTAATCACATATTTATATTAATCTTTTTCAATGAGAAGATAATAATCATAGAACGTTGATTATGAAGCCACCTGAGGCGTACCTATGTAACTATGTTCGGTGGGCCTAAAACAAAACTAAAAAATTACCCTTTTATTATGATAAATAACGGTAAATTTCATTTTACAAAATAATAAATACACTGAATACATAAATAAACTAAAAATAATATATTACATCAATAAAAAATTAATAAATATTTAAAATAATTACATAAAAACTACTCATATAATTATTTAGAGGTAAAAATATTTATTAAATTTAGATAATTTAATTATCAGATTATTTCTTTCTCAATCGATAACATTATTACTAGCCTATTTAAGTCTACCCTATGACATTATTAATCGAATATATTTTAATTAACTTCAACTTCGAAAAATTTATTTATGCCGCTACAACTATTAATGGTATGATTAATAAAATTTTATAGACAATGTATATATTTAGGAATAAACCATTTAGTTTTTATAGGACATTGTAGTATATCAATTACTCATTTTACATTTGTTACCATCAACTCCAAACACAACTCATAATCATTAATGTTGGAAGGCCTATCATAACTCAAAAATTGTTGAAGCTTCATACAAGAGTTCATCAAGCTAGTTAAAAGATCACCCTTTAGCTTCTCCAAAAGTTAATAAAAATCTAAAAATCTCTTGATATTGTTTAAATTGTTCAAATTGAATTTGAAGAGAAGATTGAGCATTGTGTCATATCATTATTGTTACTTTCATCAAATTATTTTTTTCTTCTTTGAAGAATGCATTTTTTTCAAAATTTAGATTCAATTCTCATGTCACTTGTCATTTGTATAACTTCATGTTAGTTAGAGCCTAGAGTCAATCATTTGATGATTGTTGTATGGACTCATTGTATCATATTCTTATATATTAATAAAGGCATTTGTTT
>JBBMJZ010382367.1:0-15956 GCA_037833815.1 Zingiber zerumbet
GCCTAGATGAATTTGAATTAGTATTTTATCTTTTAACTTCAGCCAAAAATCGACGAAAAACATCCAAAGTGGTTGCACAGACCTTCCACTTTGCCATTTTTGGATCCTGCAAGATCTGATTCTTTCAACAAACGGAAAACAAAAAATTTGATCGATGGACGATGGACACTAGCATTTAACGATGAGGAAGCTTGGAAAGCTGTGGAGGCAATGCTCGTGGAGGAGATAAATTTGCAACGAAGCGAGGTGGAAAGAAGGTTGATGACTTGATTCCTTTGCTCAATGCTGATACAACAATCGACTGAAGGCGCGAAACCATTCTATGCACATTCCAAAGTGACGAGATGCAAAGTAGCGCTGGCCTTAACCAACTCGGCGCTCAGTTTCTTTTTTTACTAGACTGCACTGAAGTAATCATAAGCCGCTTCTTCGACCCTGTAGAGTTCGAGCCATCTAAGTCTGGCAGCCATTTGATGCGATTCTTTGTAAATTATTAGGCGAGTTTCACTTTCAAATTCTGTAGTCCACATGTTCTTACATATCCATTGTAAAAACAAATCCTTGCAGGGAAGCCAGTCGTTGTATTTAGATAAAGTTTGTAATAGAGAATCAATGAACAGATGCACACAAATTCGTTAAAGAATATTATATGTTTGGCGACTACGTTCATCTCCCGCATGCTGGATGAAGTACACTAACAGTTGCCATAGGGACTCTTGTTATAGGACCAGACTCAGCAGTTCTTACCATCTTACGATGACATGTTCGCGTACCCGTTAAAACCGTGTCTTTCTTGGCCCATCAGCGGATCACTCATCGCATCCTACAAGAAATTCTCAACGATGATCAATCAGAACTCCAATTAATTCACATTCTTGTTTGTTTGGGTGCGATGAAATGGTTCACCTGATGAGAAACTTGACAGCCAGGCGAGCCATCCGTAGGAGTCCTGATGAGGAAGAATATGAAGTTGCAATCTCCTAGCGCCCTCAGCCGGTTCAATTTCGGCAGAATTGCCTTCTCCAGATCCGGCCGGTCCTTCCGCCGGAGCTCTGCGCACTTGAGCGCTATCTCAGCGTGGCGCTGCCCCTCGTGGAAGGGCCAATCGGCTACTTCCGGGTCGAGCATGGGTTCGAGCTCCCCGCGCTCGATCGCGCGGCTGACATGGTGGGTGAGCTCCATCGGCGGCTTGGCGATGATGATCTGCAACAGCATGACGTCGAGGGAGTAGATGTCGGACTGCACTCCGAGCATCCCCGTCTGCTGCTACTCCGGGTCGATGTAGCAGAAAGTGCCAGCGGTGGAGGTGACACGGTACTGCGTCACGCTGTCGGCGACAGAGGGCGGCACAAGGCGGGTGAGCGCGACATCGCCGATCTTGCTGACGTAGTTCCGGTCGAGAAGGATGTTGGCCGGCTTGAGATCCCTGTGAACGAGTGGCTCTGGCTTCATGCGGTGGAGGAAAAGTAGCGCGGTGGCAATCTCAGCGGCTATGCGGAAGCCGTTCTGCCAGGGGATTGTCGGCGTGTTGCCACGCCGGAAGAGGCGGTCCTCGAGGCTGCCATTGGCCATGTACTCGTACACGATGCAGCCGTACTCCGGACAGGCGCCCAGCAGCAGCACCATGTGCTGGTGGAACTGCGACCGCCCCTGGGCCGCGTCTGGCCGGAGAAATTTCACCGCCACTGCTGTGTGGTCCAGGTGACACTTGTACACCGGCCCGTAGCCGCCCTCCCCAATCTTGCGCTGGTCGGTGAAATACTCCATCGCATGACTCTTAGTTTTCCGAGTTTTCCAATTCCGAGTTGCACGACCCTTTTGCTAACGTGTCGGGCATGAAACATTACTCGGGAATCATTTACTACTTAAACCAAACAAGATTTTCGTTGATAACCTTAGGGGTGCATTTGGTTCAAGTTATCATGTATAACCTTGGCTATGTGATTACCTGGTAATCACATAACCAAGGTTATAGGGAATAAAACATTACCAAATGTTGTTTGGTTCAATATAGGTAATACAACAAAAACTTATTTGTTTGAAGGTTTTAATGAAAATCCTAGTTTAATATTTTACTGTAATACCCTTACTTATAAAACTAATTATAAATATTATTATTATTATTTAATATTTTTTTATTTTTTTTCTGTATATTTTTTTTATGTTTTTATGTATTTATTTTTTAATGGATTTATATTTTTTAAGTTTTTTATTTTTTAAATTTTTAAATTTTTTTACATTTTTTATATTTTATTTTTTATTTATTTATTTTAATTTTAATTTTTTTATTTTTTAATTTTTTAATTTTTTAATTTTTAAACTTGTATTTTTAAAATTTTTTTTTTTTTAATTTTATTTTTTTTTATTTTTTATTTTTTATTTTTTTATTTTTTATACTCATACTGATGGAAGAGAATTAAGCACTTTCTATAGTTGCGACGCATCTGAAACTTTGCATATGGAAGGTAATTAGTTGAAGACACAGTCGTACCCAATCTCATCATCCTCCTCGTCAGTTAATAATGCCATAAATATAAAAAAGACATCTTGAATAAACAACATTATGTTAATTACGCTTGTATGTGTTTTATGTATTTATTGTTAAGATTTGTGCAAGGTGAATCTGTGTTATGTGTGAATTTGCAAATGTTATAGATAATATATATACCAGTTCATTACTATTTTTTTTAGTACAATTTAATTTATCGTTGATGTATTTACATCGTTTTTCCTTTCCTTTCATCATTCTTTATTATCTCTGTGGGTCAAACAACACTATCTGAATTGTTGTTAGTGTTCTTCTTTGGATTAATCTTGAGTAAAATGATAGTGTTGAGGTAGCTTTTGTTTAAAATTAAAGTGTCTTTTAACGATTTAAACTAGTGGACTAAGTGGGATTTGACTAGTTTTATGTTATGCTTGTTTTGGATTAGTTTTGAATCCAAATGGATGCAATTAGGGTTAAAATAAGTGAGAGTTTTATTTGTCCCTATTAGTATAGTAGGGTAATAAAATATTTAGAGAAATAAATAAGAGCAGTGAATCTCAATATAAATAAATATTTTGAAAATCAATTTTTAAGTGGGTATAAATTGTACTCTAAGATACCGTCTATTTCAAAATTAGTGATGAAGTATGGACACCTAAATTATAAAAAAAATAATTAAAGTTTTATTTATCCTATTAAATTTTATTTTATATCTCCTTGCTAAAGGTGATTTTTAAGAATTTGTAATTTTAAAAGATGCTTATAAAAAAAAAATTCAAAGCCCTGATAATGGGGTTAATTCAATCCTAGACAGGCAGTGTCCCAACCTTTTACATTGGGATGGTGGGACCTACACTTAAGCAGTGGGTCTCACCATCTCATTGTGAGAGGTTGGGGCACTGCCTGTACAGGCAGGATGAAATTTACCCTAATAATGATAATGTAGTGGCAGGATGCATTAAGAATGCATTTAGTTTATATTTTCCACATTATTATTATTTTTTTAGAGAAATAATTTGTCAATTAAAAAATTTCAATGAAAAGTTCAATGATAGACACATAAAGTGGTGGGACCCACAAAAAGTGAAATGGTGGGACATGGATATATGTGTCTATCCTTAAGTTTTTCATTGAAATTTTTTAATTGAGTATATCACAACTCAATTTTTTATTTTCTGAAAAAATAAAAAATATTTTTAATTTATATTTTTCATATTCATTTTTTAGAAAAAGAGAAAATATTTTCTAAAAAAATAGAAAAAATTATTTTTGCAAAAAACTAAAAAAAATGATTTTCTAAAAATAAAAAAATGCAAATCAAACGCTCAGTTTTTTAGACATCTAAAATCGAATATGGACGGTTGATCCGTGTCAACTAACAATAAATAAATAAAGAACTAAAAAAAAAAGTTAGATTGAATGGAATTTATTAGGGTTATTATGTGAAAAGAAAAATAAATAAATAAATAAAAGGTCTGTCGGGCCTTCATTCATCGTATACCCTAACGCCTTCGGCCATTACTCCACCTCGCGCGATGCCGATTCCGGCTGCTGTCTCCGGTTCTCTCTTATCGCCGGAGTCCCTCTCGGCCGCCGGGAGGGACGCCGACAAGCTCAGCCTCCCGTCGCTGCAGTCGAAGATGAAGTGCGACCCCGAGGGGTACGAGGCGGAGCTGCTACTCCTCTACCGCCACTTCGAGTCCTCCCTCAATCTTTTCCACCACCAGTCCGCCCTCAGCACCTCCTCGGACCCCGCCGTCGCCAAGGACCTTGCCGACTTGGTCCTGTTCCTCGCCCACGTCACCCCCTTTTACATGGATAGGCTCTCCGACTTCCCACGTAAGATCGCCGACCTCCTCCGCACCAACGCACGATCCCTTCCGGCGTCACTCAGGAGTCATCTCGCCCAGGCCCTGATCCTCCTTGTGAATAGGAAGGTATATGTTTGTCATATCACTGAACATGCTTTAAAATGGTTCTTTGAAGATTTCGTAGCATGCATATTCTATCACCTTTCTGTTGTGAAATTATTTGGTTCAAAATGCTCCTTTGAAGAGCGATGTGTTAAGACTACATTTTGTGATGTTAAGTTGTAGCCGAAAGCATCTTTAACAAAGTGTTCCTTTGTTCATCTCAAAATGTTCTGAAAGATCTTTCTTTTCCTCAATCCTATAGTTCTATAAGTCTGACTGACTTATGTAGAGATTGATGCTTTAACAAAATTTGAAAAACTAAATCTTGTGCTACTTTTATAAGCAAATAAGATGAGGTTTTGTTCTATTTTGCTTTTCCCCAATATTGCTCTCAAAATCAGGGCACATATTTGGTTTCATGATGTCATTGTCACCAGCCATTATGCACCTTTTATTGTATCTGATTAGTTTCTCTTGTTTTCAGATTGTTGAGGTTGAAGAAATTCTTGAGTTATTTATGGAACTTCAGATTCTTGATGATCGAATTTTAAGAAAATTGGCCTTTTCACATATTGTGCACTACATTCGGCGCATGAATCAGAAACATAAAAATGAAGCCAATAACCGGAAGCTACAGAACATTCTATTTTTGATGCTGCAGGTTCTGATATTTTCACCAGATTCTTATTATTTCTAGCTTGAATTTTGGGTATCATAACCTTTAATTTTGCTTGTATACTACCAACAAATAATTCATAGCCTCTACTATTTATCAACATCTGTTATGTTTTTTTTCATAGGGTGAGGAGGAACTGAAGGCTAAAAGGTCCCTTGTCATTCTTTGTGATCTTCATCGAAGAAGGGTTTGGTTTGACGACCGTACTGCTAATGTCATTTGCACTGCATGTTTTCACACATCTTCAAGGTATGTATTTAGATTATCTGTTTTGATGTACAACTGAATTTGAGCTGATTTTGAATATCAAATCACCTGGGTTCAACTGTGAAAATGTTGTCATTGAACAACTAATCTGGGTGAAACTAGTTTTACAAAAACTACAATATTGTTTGGATTAACCAGAATGACATGATAAAATAAGAGTATTTGGTTTCAAGCTATGCTTAACATGAAATTAGCTAGGCTTGAATAGGATGTAATGCCAACTGGCTCATCTGCTCAAAGGTATTTACAAAGGGATATATGTCTCAAACTAAAACTAGTTGATAGTCACAATGTCTACTCTTTATTTTTTTTTAATTCTAACGTAGTTTTCAGTGGTTTATTATTCACAATGTCAATGAAATGACATCCATTAGTAAAGGCAATTCTGATGCACGATACGCATGCATGTTATTTAATTTTGATAAGTATAATTATGTAATCGAGGAAGCTTTAAATGAGGATCATATAAGTCTTTGATACTTGTTTTTTTATATTTATCAACTGCTAGATGTTGTAGAATAATGGTTTTAATTGGGCTTCTTTGTTTGTGGTCACCTGGTCAATTAATTGTCGGGTTTTGACTATTGTCTTAATCTGGAAATCAGTTCAAGTTAGCTTTTTAATGGATAAACGCAAAAGTTTAGAGTTAAGCTGCAGAAACATTGGTGTCTAGAGCCCAAACTTATAAAATAACATCATGACATGTGACATCAAAGAAAATGTGTGTGCTTCGTTGACCTGCTTGAAGCCTCCTGCATTTGACTTGCTCTTCATCTTGTTTTGTGTTATTTCACAAGTCTTGTTCCTATTTTGTTCAGGGTTATGATATCTTCTCTTTCGTTTCTTCTTGGTTATGAACGGGTTGAAGTGGACGATGACAGTGATGCTTCAAGCGGTGAAGATGATACTACTCAAGAACCAATCAATCTTAGCCGAGAAGCTATTTATAAGGTTTTTCTACTAATCCTTTCATTTGCTCATATGTTGGTTTTGGATTTTGCAGTGTTTTGTCTATGGTTAGGCCATATGCATTTGAAACTGCTGTGAACAAATGCCTTTTTCACGCAAGATATTCTCATAGTTGTTTTACTTGCTTCGAAAGCAGTTTTATCAAGTAATTGATGAAAAGATGAAATACTGCAATTTTTTTAGAAACTTGTTCTGATGCCTCCAATGCAATATCTTGAATATTTACTCATCCTATAGATTAAGTGTTTTAGCTTTTGGTTAGCTTTATAAATGACTGGTATGGTTACATTATTTAATCAACGATTATAGTGTATACTGGGTGTTGAATTTGAAGTATTCAATTTTGAATTATTTCACTTGTAAAAGTATAAGCTCTTTTGTTACTTTCTTTCTTATCTCTCTTCAAAATTTTACAAAATGATTCAACTATAGAAATCACTCTTTTATTGCAAGTTGCTAAATATATTATTTTTCCACATCAAGTTTTATATGTCTGTTGAAGTGCAAATGTTTAGTAAGTGAGCAAATGACTCCCACCCAAGGTATAGAATGCCATTCTGTGCCGTCCGGCATGGACGGCTTTTACCGTTCCGTCAGGCTGCCGAAACTGGCACAGGAGATGCCTCCGTCTCGACGGTGCGGGAGACGGACGGCGCGGGAGGAGTAGCGGATGCGTCCGGCGGCGCCGGAGGAGTCACGGGACGCCTTTGGCGGCGTCGGAAGTGTCGGGATGCTTCCGAAGGCGTCCTGCGATGCCTTTAGCACCAAAGGGGCCACGGGAATGCCTCCTGCGGCGCCGAAGGCATTGCTGGAAGCATCCGGTGACGCTTCCAGCGCGGTTGGACGCGTCTGGCAGGCCGAATGCATCTGGCGAGGCTAAACGCATTTGGCGGCGCTTCCGGTGCGCCCGGGCGCGTCTGGCGATGCTTCCGGCGCTCCTGGACTCATCTGGCGACGCTTCCGGCGCGCCCGGACTCGTCTGGTGATGCTTCTGGCGCTGCTAGACGCACGCCCGGACGCGTCTGGCGGCGACGCTTCCGGCGCAACCCGGTGCCCCGGCGACAGATCGCAGGACATGCGAATCGAAAAAAATTTGATTTAATTAATTTAAACAATTCCTATTTCCTAAGGAGTATGTGATATTTCAAATGAGCTTCTATAAACCCTAATTAAATTATCCTAATAAAATATATAAAAATATATTTAAAATTAAAATAAATTTTATTAATTATATTTTGAAAATTTATTTTTTAATGTTTTTAAATTTCATTTAATTTTTTTAAAAATATAATAATTCTTATTTATATTCTAATATATTTTTTTATTATTTTGTATTTTTTAAATTTCATTTAAAATTTTTAAAAAATTATTAAAAAATTCTAACAAATTAGATTTATATTCTGATAATTTTTTATTATTTTATATTTTTTTACTTGATATTTTTTTACTATTTAAAGTATATATTATTTAATTAATAATTAATTAAATGAATAAATAATTTATTTATACAATTATTATATATAAAGCAATATCTTGGATTAATTTATATACTTACTATTATAGACAGATCCATTTTAATTTGATTTATTGATATATCAATTTTATTTAAATAAAACTATTTTAAATTATTTTTTCTAAAAATATTAAGTTGTTCAATAATTAAGCATTTATACAAAATCAATATACAATTTATTTTTATATATACTATAAATATATTTATCTTATGATTAGTATATATAAATAAAAAATATCGAAACCGTATCGGCACGGCACGATACGATACCGAAACCATATCGTTCCGGTCTGAGACTGAAACCTCGGCACAGGTCGAAATTTTAAACCTTGCTCCCATCACAGAATATTTTCAAGTTGGGACTTTTCCAAATTTTCTTTTTTTCACTACTTAAATATTTAGTAAATAGATTATATGATGATATGGAAATGTTCAAAGATTAGGATTCTATAGTTAGGTAAACTTTGTAATTAGAATTGAAGGTGCAATGAATAAGGAAGACCTGAAGAGAGTTTACTAGAATGATAGGGTCCATGTAGTTGGCCGTGAATAGTTGGCACTAAAACAGTTTGATGATGCTAACTATTCTACTTTAAGATATGTCTCCCTTTTTTTGTTTTGTTTTATTCCCTTTTTTTGAATGAATCCACAAGCCTCTTTTCTAGTAGTCTAGTATTTGTTAAATAAGCTAACTTGAAGTATTTATATCATACTCTCCACTCGTTGATCTAGGTGAGTTTGGCTTACATTTTCTTGTAATTTTCTTCTTACACTTTGAATATTTATTTCTATTACTTACAGTATAGTGACTAAAATTTAATCTTCCTTTTCATTAGGAGCCTGCAGTAATCATTGGAAAGTCTTCTCTTTAAAACTGTTGTACTAACTGTTTCTCTTTGATTTGCTAGGCACAAAATAAAGGCACGAGTGCCAGCAAGAAAAAAAAGAAGGCAAAGCTGCAGCGTGTAATCCGCAACATGAAGAGACACCAACGACTAGCATCACAGAATAATAGTTCCAATTACTATTCACCTCTTTCACATTTAAAGGATGCACAGGTTGAATAATCCCTCTGCTCTAGTTCAGTGAATGAAGTCCTTGTATGATCTTGAGTTCTTGACAAGTTTCAATGGATCTTACCTTAGGGTTTTGCTGAGAAACTGTTCTCCCGTCTTCAGAAATGCAATGAACGCTTTGAGGTAGCTTTTTTATCTTTCTCTGAAATTTGCTTTCCACTATCAAGCAATTTGTGTTGACAATTTGTTGATTAATTGTTTCTGTACGTTATTATTAATCTGATGGAATATCTTCTTAATTGCATTTGTTGTTATTTTATGATAGTAATAGAACTCTTAATTGTGGCAGTGCCAAGACATCATCAGTATGCCATATTTTGTAAAATAACTCCATTTCCACCCAATTTTCCAAGGAAATAAAATGGAGGAATTGGCTACAATTCAACGCCTTACTCTCTCAAAATGATAAATTGTCAATTAATTTATTTTCATTTACCTCCTATTTGCAACCAAATAAGCATATTAACTGAGAAATATGTTTAAACAATCAATGTATAGTCGTTGTTGATGACCTTTACTCTAAATCTCACATAACCTTTACTCTAGATCTCATATAGCGCTTTACTTTACTAATTTATATTAATGATGCTAGTTAAATGAGCTTGGCTTTCTGCATGTTGCTTAGTATTTGAAGTGTGACATTTCTTTTGTTTTTGCTTTGCATGCAGGTTAGGATGATGATGTTGAAAGTAATTGCCAGGACTGTTGGAATGCATCGTTTGATTTTGTTGAATTTTTATCCTTTTCTCCAAAAATATGTTCAGGTATTCGATTATTTGGATTAATAATTTTCTGTTTATCATATGCTAGCTTGAGGCTGAGCTAAGTTTTTATTCTTAGCCTCATCAACGTGATGTCACAGAGTTGCTTGCTGCTGCAGTCCAGGCCTGCCACGATATGGTAATGTTTTCTTGTTCATGCTTTAATATCAAGCTCATCTCCGTGTTATCATAGTCAAGCCAATCATTTAAAAATGTCTCCTCTTTGAGTAAAATTGGTTAATAAAGCCAACTTGGTTTTTAGGTACCTCCTGATGCAGTTGAGCCATTATTCAAACAAATTGTTAATCAGTTTGTTCATGATCGATCTCGCACTGAGGTATTATTGAACACAAACTTTGAATCATATATATATATATATATATATATTTGTTATCTATTGCTATTATTTTTGTTAATTAGTTGAGCAAAATGCAAGGTAAGATTACGTACAATAGACTTAATATGGTCCATCTCTTTTCCGGGACCCTATATTTGCGGGAGCTTCATGCACCGAGCTGCCCTCTTTTGTCTATTGTTATTATTTTTACCATGTTTGAAGTTGAACTATTGGCCTTTTCTATCTTGTTTGTCAGGCCATCGCTGTTGGACTGAATGTTGTCAGAGAGATATGTATCAGAATGCCTCTGGTATTGCTTTTCATCTAGCCAACTGTTCAAATTTATTGCTATTTTTCTGTGCATCAACATGTATGAAATGCATTATTTTTTATCGCTATTAAATATGCATGTTCATTTGTCTCATTTTCTATACAGATGCAAATTTTTCTTAACCATGTTTTAGCTTTGCAACATATCATCTGTCATTAATCGTATTCTTCTTTTTCTTTTTTTGTAAAACTTTTAGGAGAATAACACTATTATATGACTAGTCAACTACAAACATAAAAGAAGTTTTTACAGTCTTGACATAAATAGTTAGCTTACTAGACATTCTTCTTGTTTGCAGTTAATGAATGAAGATCTCCTTCAAGATTTGGTCTTGTACAAAAAATCTCATGAGAAGGCCGTTTCCTCAGCAGCTCGTTCCTTGATGACTTTATTTAGAGAGGTTAGAATATGCAAAAAAGAAAAAAAAAAAAAATCTAATTTTGAGTTTTGACACATGTCGAGTGATTGATAAACCTGTTTCATCTATCCACAGATATGCCCTTCATTATTGGTCAAAAAGGACCGTGGTCGGCCAGTGAATCCCAAAGCTAGGCCTAAAGCTTATGGAGAAGTTAGTGTGCCTTCTGATGTGCCTGACATCGAGCTGCTGCAACATGATGATAACTCAACGGCTTCTAGCTCTGATGGGGAAGCTTCTGCATCAGATGCGGAGGAGGATGGTGGCAACAAAGAGCCAGAGGGCGAGAATGTTTCTTCAGAAGATGGAGAAGAAGATGATGATTTTTCAGATGAAGGAAACGAAGACGAGGATGAGGAAGAAATTGACGAGCTAGAAGATGATGATAGCATTGGTGTGGACAAAAATGATAGTGATGATTCTGATAATGATGAAGCAACCCAGTACGACTATGATAGTGATGTCAGAGATATGGAAGAAACTGACATGAATGTGGATTCCTCCAAGTCTTCAGTGGAGAAGATGGCTAATAAGAACTCTGATGAAGATGATGACAGCATTGATGCTCAAAGTAATTCAGATGATGATAATGATAAGAACAAGGATGGGATCAACACCAAATCAAAGAAGAGGAAGTTTGTGGATTATATTGGGCACCTTAATGCTTCAGAATCAAGTCTTCGCGCCCTTAAAAAGCTAGCTATGGTCAAGACAGCACAGAAAGCATCTGATGAGACTGATGGAATTCTTTCTAATGAAGATTTTCAGCGCATAAAAGAATTGAAGGTATGATTATTGGAAACTTCTTGCTAAGTTTTGTGTGCATTTGCTGCATTGTTTTGGTAAACTTCTTGCTAGTTTACCATGTAGGAATCTCACAAGCCTTCCGCCGTATTTATTTTCTTTGTTTTAACATGGATGCTATGAAAGCTCGATTGTGTGTACTGTACCGATGTGCCATGCAGGAATCTCACAAGATTTGCTCTTTGTTATAAATCTGTAGGCAAAGAAAGAAGCAAAACTGGCTATGGCTCAGCATGGAATTTTACGACACAGTTCAGACTCCAAAGGCTCTTTTAAAATCCCTTCTTCTGAGCAACTGAGTATGAAACCTGTAGATCCTGCTATGCTCGAAGTGAGTTCTCGATACCATCTTTTTTTTTAATCTCTTCCTGTAATACTGCTGCATATATACAAAGCCAATCAACATAAATTGTACGAAACGAGACCTCCCTGTTTGCGGCTGTCGATCTTCATACAAAACCTGCTTGATTGTCTTGAGCAAGCAATGATTGATAGTTATAGTCAATACTTTCTTGGTGCACTGAACTTCAACTTGTAAGATCTACTAATTCTCATTGTAACTCCTATAGGTCCACATTAGGCGAAAGCTTACCAAGGAAGAGAGATTGGCAATAGTAAAGGCTGGGAGAGAGGATAGAGGGAAGTACCAAGCCAGAGCTGCAGTGAAACAGAAAAAGGTGAAGTTTGTTTTTTCGTTTCAATTCTTTCCAGGACAATATGCAGTTTTTTCTAAAGCCAGTAAGCCACAGCTATATCTGCTACTCGCAATGGTTGATTGAGTTATATTTATGATCCACATAACCATTGGAGATCCTATTATATGTTGAACTTTTTCCATCAGTTGGACTGCTAACCATCTAAAATTCATGCATCCACTGCCCTATGTGGCTAACCCGCCTGTCGTCCCCCTCTTATGAGTTACTCCTTTTCACTCCCAGCACCAAAATGTACATTAATATTTGCTGTTATAGACTAATACAGATATGCTGCTGGTTAATAACAGACTGGTGGCATGAGCAATCGGCAAAAGGAGCACAAAAAGAAGATGCCTCTTGCTGCGAAACGAGCAAAGGTGGCTCGATCCAGGCAGGAAAAGAAGAAGCAAGACAGGAGAACAGGGAAGCAGTTCCGTGGAAGGAAAGCCTGGAAGTGAAAACTGTCAGATGCATCTCACCCCCATTTGCAAATCAAAGGAAAATAATTTAAAACCGCTTAAATTCCTTCGTCTAAAAAGTTCCTTCCTTCTATCGCCTTCCACTTTATTATGCCACTTTATTATGTGATGGTTCTTTAAGATGAGCTGAGTAAATTTTGAGTTGATTCAAGATTCAGTTACCATATTTAGTTCATGTATTTATAGTTTTAGTCAGGCTGGGTCGGCCAATCTTTGGAGGTTGGTAGGAAATTTTTGTGGGACTGGACCAGTCACTCTTGGAATAATTTTCATAATTTTCATGGGATTGAATTGGTCATCCCATCCTTAAAGCGTAAATTGGATGATATCAATTTTTTTAAAAAGCTCAGCATCAGAGGAAAATTTAGGACATTTTCAGCAAGTTTGATGAACCCTATTCATCCTATCTTTATGAGCTTCACACGACAGATTGAGGCTATGCCAGGCTTCAAACTTCAGAAGGGGTTTGTGTATGCTTCTGAAACTGACTATGGCGCACTGTAATCTATGGCACACTATATGATATTTCCCGTGCATGAGATTCCCGATTTAGTCTGATGATGATCGATATGTGAGGCTAGGTTATTCATCTTCAAAATTAATTGGACCGAAAGTCAGGATACCAAAATAAATTAATCGGCTTATCTTGCCTAGTTCCTCTAAAACAAAGATATTTATGGCACTTAAAATCAAAATGAATATAATTAAATAGCTGAATTAGGCAAGTCTAAGGTCTAGTCCAGTGTCCAGACAAACAAGTAGGAAGACAATCGATCGAATCGAGGAAGTAGGCGAGCTTCTCTTATTGCTGTTGACTTTAAGGATTGATCCATGTGAAACATGAAAATGTGTTTCATGGACAATATTGTGAGATTAAAGATGGTTTATTCATAATTAAAAATTATTTATTTATAAAAAAAATGTGAGGTTAAGCTTTATCAAATTCAATTAGAGATAAATGTTATTTATTATACCATTTTAATTAAAACTTTGAGTCTAGCATTTTTTTTATATTTTGATAAAATTCTAAAATAAGACCATAATGATTGTTTTTTTAGATTAAATTTTCAATAAAAGTTAAAATTATGGTATGACTTTTTTATATTAGCAATGTCATGCGATTTGATTTCTTGAAGACTTACTAAATTTAATTAAGATTCACGACAAGTTCTTTTATGGTGATGTTTCTATTTACGATAATCAAACATTAATAGTGTTTTTTGTTGAATTAATGAGCCTTTGTGACTTGATGATGTGAATCATGCCTCAAGTAAGATTTGACTTGTTATTTTATCTATATATTTTATTAATATTAACTGTAGATTACTCGATGTAGATTATGTGTTGACATAAATCATGATCTAATAGAGGTTAGCCATGGATGGCTTAGCTCCACTCAATCCCATCTCACATGTTTAGCGTGTTATTATTTTAATTGATAACTTTTTCAAATTTAGCGTGTTATTATTTGGGTAAAACATAAAAAGAGCATTTCAAATTATATAAATCATTAAAACAGCGTTCTTAGAAAAAAAATTAAAAAATCAAAGGACGTCTTATTAAATATTTTATTTCGAGAATACTCGTTAGGGCACCTAACATCAATTCAATATTATTAATCTGTTAATTTTATGGTAGTCCAACAATTTAATACTATTAATCTGTCAATACTATTAAATTTTAAAATAATAATATTATGTTATTTTAATAATAATGATTTATATTTTTAAATAATAATATATAGTAGATAGCCCCAACGACTCTTTCTAATTTTATTTTTTAAAATAATATTTTAAACAAAATTAAAATTATTTTTTTAAAAATAGTATTATTTATTTTAAAAAATGTTAATTTTAAGAATAAAGATGCAATGGACATGAGACCATAAATACTGAGTGTCAATATTAAATGAATGTGAGTGTCTATTAATTAATAATTAGAAAGTGTTAATATAATGAGTATCTGGTGCATGGATCCCATAATTTTTTAGAGGTGGAAGGTGAATTAATGAGGACTATTTCGCACTAATGTGGGTACCCTTACTTTTAGTATTATTATAGTATTTACATAATAGTTACTATCCATTATAATAATTAGTTATAGCTACTATGTAATCGTTAATACAACACTATTATAGTATCGTAGCAACTATTATAACTTAACTATTTTAAACTAATTTTGACTAATTTAAAGGGATTTTAATGAAATTTTAATAATTTGGATCAAATGAGTAAAGAGCCTTTTTTATATAATAGTGTTCCAATTTAAAACTTAGGATTTAGGTATAATTATATATTTGTTACAATTATTAAAATGATTGGCCAACTTAGTGATTTGGACAAAGTTTATTTAAATAATTTTGATCAAGTTAACCAAACATATTTTAATATAATAATTCTTTGTATATACTATTTTTTATTAAAATTAAAAATATATATTATTATATTATAGTAATTATTCACGTTATAGTAACTAAGAGCAACAGTTATATTAAATCAAGAAACTGATCAAATCACCATATAAGAGAGCATTATCCGTCAACTATATTGAGAATTGATTTTTATCTATTCTTATAAATCTATCATATAATGACCGACTCAATTATATCATAAGATAAATTAATAAAAATATTAATGGGAGAAAAAAAAGTGATAATGCTTACTATGCAGCTAAGGAAATAATAATACTGATTAAGTGGAAAGTGTCATAATTTTGAAAAATTATAAAGAGTATTTTAACCTTTGAGAGCAATTTTTAACATGTGAAATTCTTTTATTATATTTTAATTTTACTTAAAATATCGATATATATTTAAAAGTTTTAATAATCACACGACACGTGATGGCCAATAATGATAATAGATAAATGAGAAGAAAATATTAATAGATAAAAAAAATATTTTTTAATATTTTTCATGACATGAATCACGTTTAAACGGCTTTTCATAATAATAATGATAATATGTTAAAAAATGATATAATATTGTTAAAATATTTAAATTTCAAAATATCAAGATAAAATGTGGTTTATATGATTTTTAGAATATATAAAGAGAGCATCCACCACTGCCCCAGGATTGCAATGAGACCTGCTTTTCCCCCCTCCCCTGACACCCTCACCTCCCGGCCCCACCCACTTTTTGACCTTTATACCCCCTTATTCAGTCCACGTTATTTTTTTTACAAATATTTATTTCTTTTTAATCAGTTTTTTTATCAAATTTTTTTTA
>JBBMJZ010382386.1:0-15953 GCA_037833815.1 Zingiber zerumbet
GCCAACTGAAATACTGAATTGTTCGGCTCAAAGTTCGAAATTCTAGCACAACTAACTATCCCAAACCTTGTTATAGGCGCAAAGTTTATTTGTTTAGACAACAATATATGGAATCAGCAATGTTAAATGTATAGAAAATAAAAGATTAAGATCAATATGGTTCTTTTCAATGATCAATAAATTAAAGAAAGATGGCAAAAAAAACTTATTACGAACTACTTAACTAACATTCTATTGAAAAATTACTTTAGAATTAAGTAGTGTTTTTGGTCATTGGTGAAAGATGCATTGTAGCTCTTGATTAATGAGGTAAATGAAGCTTAAAAACAACAAAGAAAGGTAAACGGTTTTATGTTTGAATGGTTTCCTTGTAGATGCAGAAAAAGTTTATGATATCCATGTGTAATTTGATTAACTTAGTCATCTAACAGAAGTTTTGATAATTGGGAATATACCTGATGATTTGAAAAACTCTTTACTAATAATTCATAAAAATAAAAGGGAGTACTAACTTGCCTAATTATAAAGGAATAAGTTAATAAGTGACTATATAAGAGTTCCTAAAAGAGCATTTGAGAAATGAAAAGAGAAGTGAAACAACAATTTTCAAAAGTCAATTTGGTCTAAAGATCAATTATAAATATTCACTTATTTAACAATTAACTAATGGAGACATAAAAAAGGAGAATAATGTATGCATATGATTTTATTGACTTAAAAAAAGTTTTTTTAAAAAAATCTTTGGTATGTCGTGATATATCTTTTAAACAAGAAGTATCTAGTGTTTTTTTGTTGATGCCAATCATAATATTTACTAGTTAGAACCTTAGATTAAAATCTCGAGCCATTTCGCTCGTTACATGTGAAACATCTTGTTTTGCCATGAACCGACATCGACACAACGCTAGACGCATCACACGGACCGGATGAGGTGTGTAGATCGTTGCGTGATCCTGACTATGCATCTGGATGCGTCCCGTTGGCCCGTCGACATGTACAGCCACGTCGGAAGGTCCCGACAACGCATCCGGATGTGTCCCGCGAGCCGCGTGTGCTCACGGTCGTTGTGGAACAACAGAACAAAGATAGAAGGGGGTGATTTTAACTTAGGATTTAATAAATAACTTAGGTTAATAATTTTAATCAACTTTTAGCTATGATTGAGATAATTTAAATAGATTTAATGAAAGCCTAATAAAATTATCCCATTAATATATATATTATATATTATATTTTAAAAATATTGAAATTATATCAGCATGACACGATAAGTTACTGGAAATGTATCGTTCTGGTCCGGGACTGAAACCTCGGCATGACGCGAGATTTTAAATCAACTACTAAAAGCATACTCAATATTTTTTATTATTTTAAGCTTACATCAAGGATTTACTCTATATAGATATTAGATGAATTTACAAATCTTATTGAAGATTGACTTCCATAGTGTATATTGTTCGTCAATGATTATGGTGACCGATAAGAATCTAATTAGAACAAATTTTCTTAAGATGTTTGCATTTTGTCTGTGTTTATTATTCACTTCCAAGATGAGTATCATTTGGGAGAGACTGAAGCCTTACTTAAATGGCTCATAACAACCACAAAGTGGCAATATGAGACTAAGGAATCTTAAACACACTGCTACCTAGTAAGGTCGAAGAGAGCCACAAACATATACTGTTAAGACCCAAGAAAAAAAAATCTGACTCTGTGACATGTTAGGCAAAGTGCCAACCTAGATGGTGGGGGATATTTGTAAACTAGTGGCGCAAGACTAAGTAAAAATGAAGCTCAAATCTGACCTTATAAAATTCAAAATTATTTTTCAAGTTTTTTTTAAATTTCTGTTTTGTTAATGTTTTTAACCAATAAAATTTTGAAATTTTAAGTTTCCTTCCCTCCGAGGAACTGGTTGGAAGGAAAACTCACTTCTTTCATTCCCTCCTAGGAAATCATAATGAGGACTATTCCATGACTCCATTCCAACGCCTTTTCTCTCAACTTTCTTTTCTCAGAGGTTTCATTGCCTCATGGAAACAAGGCCTAAGCATTCAATTCACAATATCCATGGTGTAAATGCAGTGAGAAATTAGATTGGAGGTAAATTTGCCATAGAGTTGACATACACTGACAGTATTAACATTTCCTTTTCCTATTTTGTTTTATCCTCAATTTGGTTGGGATATTTTTTGAAGTTTAATTGGAAATGGAATCTTATCAGCTTAGGTTCACTCAGGATTTCTATATAGATCTAGCAAGATAATGAATCTGAATGAGTATCAGTTGAATCATATCTGGCCAGATTAACATAAGACATAGCTGAATTTGGTAAGCCAGTGAATCTAAATGAGGATCAGTTTATCAATTATTTTTGTTTTGATTTGAGTTAATCTATGATTTTATACTTGTTAAGTCAATTCTGTTGGGATTATAATCCTACTTGAATTATTTGTTATGAACCTTAAATAGTTCTGAAGTGGAAATTATCTTAGAATTATCAGTATGGATTTGATGAGAGATGAAATGCTTTAGGTTCTTGTAATCATACATTTCACTGAAAGAAAAGACCATGTTATAATCTTGGTAGAATTTTGAAGACTATGAAGTGTGCACCGGGATGATACCTTCAGTACCTGCCATAGTTTTTTGGTTAAAGTATCACATTCCATAATGTTGATGAGCATGAGGAGAAATCAAGGAGGGAAGGAGAAAAAGAAGCGAGGGAGGAACATTACATGTCAACCTCCGGTAGAAACCATCACAAAAGAGCTGAGATCGTAAGACCACAGAACTGCTTTCATGGGACCCTAGTTTGCGGAAGATGAACTTCAACATGAACCCTCATAGAAGAGACGAGATCTGAGCCATGAAAGACCTAGGGAAGCCTCACATGGAAGATGTGCTTGAGGAATGCTTGCTAAAGAATGCATGCTTGGGGAGGCTTTATGTATGAAAATTGCTTGAGAAGTCAATATCAACTTGGTTGACTATTCCATATGCTGGCTGGCATGGCCATAGTTGATAGAATTGCTCCAGTGCAACCTTAGCTCACGAAAAGTAGAAAGCCTCTGAGAAAAGGTGAGATCACTAGCTGCAAAAGACCTACGAAATCCTCTTGTGGAACAAGACTTGCTTGAGGAAGTTTCATAGAGGAAGATTGCTTGCGAAGCCAATTTTCAGCATATCAAGTGTTTTGTATGCTGAGCGACAATCAAAATGGTGTAAAACAGTAAATTACATCTGTGCTGATTGACATAAAATGAGATTTAATACCGTATATGATAGATGAAACATTGTAAAAAGCGAGGGGAGAGGAAGAGGTGTATTAACAATTAGAGCATACCAACTACAAAAATAGTTTATGCCAAAGTTGGAAAAATTGGGAAACATCATACAAAATTAGTTGATGCAAGATATCTGTATCTCGTGCCTATGCCTCTTTCAATTATAGTGTGGTCAGTCCAATTCCAATAGTTAACCAGGATATATTTAGGGCCATGTGGCGATACCAATTATATTACTAGATAGTCTTTCAATTATTTAATCTCATAGAGGTTACAAGAACCAACGCTCATCCAATTTATGATACTCATTTTGGTATTGATATAATTATTAGTTGAGATGCATGTTATAATATATTTGGAGGTAAACAAGCTAAATTGAAGAGGATTATAGTATTAAAACCCACTTACATTGATCTCATGCTTTCAGGTGTGTTGAGTGTAACATGCCAAGTTGCCAACTGATGATTGAAAACTCTGGTACAATACTTTCAACTTGGATAGAACATGTATTACCCCAGTCTTAAAAAAATTGTAATGTTGAAAATTCTAAATACCAGAAGATAATTTAATTAGTTTATCACTATATTACTTTTATTTCCATAATCTATTAAATAACTAACAGGCCTGAAATAATGCTAGACAGTTTAGTGAAATAAAGCAGGAGGTTTATTTCTTCAAATAAGCTTACAAGTGATTAGTTTTGTCCCGTTTAGGCAGTCAAGGTTGCATAGTTTCTATCTGAAACAACTATCATTGTAACTGAAGATTAGGAATTATGGACATTTTTATATAAATGTAAATCCAGAGCCATGCGATTCTGTTCTGACAGTTGATATGTGCTTATTGGCTATCATATCTTGTGGATGACACTCTTTTTTGTGCATGATTTGCCCATTTTTTCTTTGGCAGAGTGAGGTGTCGCAGCAGGTAATTGAATTGGGTACCATCCCATTGGCAACAATTGAAAAATTCAGTAAATATGTAAGTAAAAAAAATCTTCATCATTAATCTTTTACATTTTCTGGTGGATTAGTGTTTGCAGATTTTTCCAAATTCTAAGCGTCTTTATACTGTTGTATGCCCAAGGCTTATTCAACTGAATGTATGTTGAAGCCTAACTAAAACGGTTAGATGCACACTTCATTCATATGGGTTTAAGCCAAGTTGAACCTAGCTGATCTAGGCATTTTTAATCAGCATTTGTTTGCAACACTCTCTACTTTGTTTAATAAACTAAAATGATCTGAAAAAAACTGGATGACACAATTGAAAGGAGAAAAAACTAAAGGAGAATTGCATACATGTATTTGAGGATTTAAATCTCGTGCCATGTTAGGGCGAAATTTAGTATTCTGCATGTTGACCGGCATCGGCATAGTAACGACACTACAACTATGAGGCCGTTGTGACCTCACAACGGCCTTCGGAGGTCGCAGAGGGTGCTGCAACCTTCGCGGCGACCTCTGGGGGCGCGCGACACTCACAGCGGCAACCAAGATTTTGTTTTTTGATTTTTTTTCATGGTTTATTATTTACTTTTCATTTTTTTAATTTAAAATTTTTAATTTTAGGGTTGATTTTTTTTTATTTTTTAAATAGCTATTTCTTTTTTCCTATTAGAATTTTCCTTTTTAAATTTTTTCTCTTTTATTTATTAATTTTTTCTTATTAATTTTTTTCCTCTTTCATTCATTATTATTTTTTTCTCCATCAAAATAAACAAAGAAAATAAAATACCTCTTAAGGTAGATAGAGAAAAACCAAAACCTCTTAATCTTTATTCTTTTCCCTTCTTAGATAAAAAAATTAAATATAATATAATTTTTGACTTTATAAAATAAATTACTACTAATAAACTAAATTATTTTATATATAAACTAGATTTAGTTTTAAACTGAGTAAAATATATCTAAAAAAAAATTAGCTTAAACCTTCTTAATGAGCTTCAATTAACATAAGTCGACTTTTACTCGATAAGAATCAAACATTTCATGGTATAATATCAAAACTTAAATTAACATTCAACTCTCAAATATAACTTAATAATAAATATATATAATGATCAAATATTAATAAAAAATATTTTTAATTACTATATATTTTATATTTTAAAATGTCTTGAAACCGTATCGGCACGCATGATAAAATATCAAAACCGTATTGTTTGGGTCATATACTAAAATTTCGGCATGACTCAAAATTTTAAACCTTGCATGTATTAATGAAATCAAAGCAAATCAAAGTGTAGCATGTTTATGTGCCAACATTGCAATATCCTCCTGTTGCTATGGACTGCTCTGTCAACTCTTTTTGTGTAGATTTTTTGGTTATGTAATATGAAGCAGTATTTCCTTGTGCTTTCTGTCTTTTGAACTTATTTCAGGCTGTGAAGCTCCCATCAGCTCCTCGTCAAGCTATTAAGGCACCATCCCGTCGTCTTCTTCAAGTTGTTGGTATGTTCAAGGATACTTGTATCGAGAAATATATATATATATATATATATTAATAATGCAGATAAGATATTAACATGTACTAGTTCTACTCGATATGATGCACTAAAGCATAAGATCACACTAGATTGTTCCATGTCATTGATTGGAGAAAGCAAGCATTTCCTAATCCCATGATTACTTCAGAGAAGGAATTTAATTTCTGCAGACAGGCGGTAATATGAAGGCCCCTTGATGTCAATGTGACATGTGATGTGGAAGGGAATCTGTCCACAAATGACCTTGCAAATTCAGTTTTGGCTATTTGTGCTTCAGCCTAAATATTGACAAAGTCAGAGGACTAAGCCAAAAAGTGCAAAGAGTTGGTCTTGCCTTGCCCTTCGCCTCTACGACCCATCTCTTCCTATCTGCAATCACATTGTCTCACTGCTAGGCCCACCTAATGCCAACTGTAACTGGAGTGTAAAGGACCTCTAATCCTCCACCTCCATGACCCTTGTCTTCCTTGCTGCTAATTCTGATTGTCTGGAAAGGGGCCTCTGGCCATGTTTGTCTCACTGCTGCGCCTGCCGATGTTGACTGTGATCTGGGAAGAAAGGGACTCCAAGCAACTGAGGAAAGGGAGTAATATATTAAAGGGTCAGGATTTCAAAGTCACAGTCATGGCACCACACTTCGGATGCCTTGTATTCCATCTCAAGGTCGTGGAGGAAAGGAATCACCATCTTTCAATCTTCACAGTTATAGTGGAGAATAGGGAAGAAGATAATGATGAGTGGTTGATTTGGTCCTCCCACTTTCCCTGCCTTTCTTCCCATTACCAAGAAGTCAACCTTGAGCCTTCTCTCCTCTCCCTCCCTATTCTCTCCTCTCAAGTAAACTGAGCCTCCGGACATGTTGGAATGTGAATTGAGTGAGGGCTAAGAATTCACAAATTTGAGGGATGTGGGAAAAAATGGGAAGTATTCCTCCTATCCTATTTACTTGGATGGATGAAAACGCAAATGAAAGTTGAACATGAAGCTTTTCCTGTTTAATTTGATAAAAAATAGGTATGGAAGCTTTAACTATATAAAACTAATTGTTAATGTGTTTTCCTTACCAAAGAATGGTTGACTTGAGAGAATTATTTCAATTGCAATTTTCTTTTCTTCTATACCCTACTGAAAAATATTCTGCTCTTTGTTCCAACCCCTTCCATTTCTCATCTTTCTCTTCTTTTAGTTGTGCTCACTAGTTACCTGTTAGGTAAATATCTATATCCAAATATTTGCAAGGTTCTGAGTAGTACCTAACTGCAGTTACTTTTTTCTCCCCATTTGATCTTTTTTTATTTTTTCTCCTACATTGTTTTCTAAATTTCTATTTTTTCTTTATGGATGAAAATTCCTCAAAAGTATGTTGCATGATTTGAATTAATATAAAAAAGATCTAAATGACTTTTTTTTCCTTTTGTAGGGAAAGACATGAGAACAATTATGTTTGCATTTCGTCGGAAATCCAAGCAGGTCAGTCACAACACTTCTATGTTTACTCATAGCTTCATATACTCGTTCAATTGATGAGTTTCCTTTTCAATTGGTATTTTCTTTGTGAGATATGTTGGAAATCGAAGCAGGTTAGTTACAATCGATGAGTTTCAGGTTGATATTTTCTTTATGAGATCTGCTGAAATTATGCTGATGTAATGATATAAACTATATGTATTTTATTTCTCATGTGATCAAGACCTTGGTTTTCTTGGTGAGCTAATCTGAATGTATTCATTGAGGACCATAGTCAAAATATAAATTAGTGACCAATAAATTGTTGAGATGAGGATGCTGATGCCATGATAGTCTATTTGATTATACGAATGATCATGCAAACTTTTGTATATTGATGCTTATAAGTAGATACATTGAGTCAAGGTTTTAAATATTGCGCCATGCTGGTTAGCACGGGCAAAATTTACCTTTCCACTTGTTGACAGACACTGCGATTGCAAGGACTCCGGAGGTCGCAAAGGTTGTTGCGACCTCACAATGGTCTCATGCGGTTGCGGAGGCTTCCGTAATTTTTTTAATAATTTTTTTAAATTTTAGATTGAAAATTTTTATTTTTAAATTGTAATTGCTTTCTCCTATTGATTTTTCTTTCTTCTTAATTTTTTTCCCTCTTTCATCCATTATTTTTTTCTTCCTTGTTAATTTTTTCTCACTTTCATTATTAATTGCACAAGAAGGTAAATAAAGGGTAAAAAATACTCTTAAAGATGGTTAATTCTTTTCTCTTTTATTTCTTCACAAGGTGAATAGAGATTTTTCTTAACCTCTTCAAGAATGATTATTCTTTTTTCCTTTTTATTCATCCACGAGATAAACATAGAGAAATTTTTTTAAGGAGGTAGGAAACAAATTATAAAGAAAGATAAAAAAAATATAATATAATATAATTTCTAACTTTCTAAAATATACTACTAATAAATTAAATTATTTTATATATAAATTTGGTTTAATTTTAAACTGATTAAAATAAATCCAGTTTAAATTTACTATATTCTGACATGTCTACTTTAGTTAATCCTAAATCGATTTTGCTCAATAAGTACCAAATATTTTATGAGATAATACCACAATTTAAATCAAATATTCGACGTTTCAAATATAACTCAATAATAAACATCTGTAGCGATAAAATATTAATGAAAATGCTTTTTAATTAATATATTTTATACATTAAAAATAAAATATATCTTCTTGTAAAATAGGGTAAGACTGCATATAATAGACTCAGTATGGTTCAACCCTCCTTAGGACCTCATATTGGTGAGAACTTTGTGCATTGAGTTGCCCTTTATTTTTTTAAAAGTACCAAAATTGTATCAGCATGACATGATACAATATAAAATATCGTTCATAAACTCTTGTATGACTCAAAATTTTAAACCTTGGCTGTAACCTAATGGAAAGGTGGTGTGGACTTGAAAAATAATGGATTTGACACATGAGATCAATGATCTGGTTGATGGAGGTGGACAACATGGTTGGTTTGAGGGAGTTTGGGGTTATGATGGTTGATCTTAATGTCTTATAATGCTGGGAAGAAGTCGAGGAAAGAGGAAAAAGGTTTTTTGTACAAGGACTAAGTTTCCCATAGGGATCTAACATAGGACCTTCCACCATATAATAAGCAGTGCTGCTTTTAGAAGCAATACCTGTGCCATCTCTGCTCCCTGTATATTTTTTACTTATTATTTATTTATTTATTTATTATTATTATTATTATTTTTTTTTGGGATGGGTGCCGCAGAATAGGGGATTGAATGGGAAATAAGGAATAGTTTCTGTAGATCTAAAATAATGCAATAGGGCATGGGAGGCTCCTATAGAATGTCGTTTGAGCCATCAAGGTACCCTATATATGTAGGCGAATGGATGTTGGGTGATTTCTGTAGTGGAAATTGATTTTGCAGGGATCAATTATGATGGCTATGAAAGGTGTTGAATTAATTAATTGGTAGATTCCAAGTAAGAGGCTGGCAGAGAGGGAGATGAGGAAGATGGCCTCCAAGCTTCACCTTGCTAATTTCTCCATCCAACTTCACTATCTTATTGGCTTACCTTGTGAAGGACAAAGAATAATCCCATGTTGCACAATCCACGTTCGTTTACACTTTTCATCTCCTTGTTCTCATAGCACATCATGTGTAGCTTCTTCTGTATAGGATCTTGATGTGAAGGCTGAAGGAGTCTTTATTTTGTTAGGAAGTAAAACATCAACTTGGATTTTGAGGAGAGGAAATTATGGATTCATTGCGGTGGAAGGAGGGGAGGTCGTGCTGTCATATCAAACTCTGGGAAAGGATCTGGTTTTGATGCCAAGTTATGTGGGATTAGATATTGTATTTCTCCGAAATATACACAATATATATATATGATTCAATGTGGGGACTAAATTTATTTAACTAAATATACAATTATGATTCTAATAGGAATTTTAATATTTCTAAGAGGTCAAAGATTGTCCACAAGTCATAGACTGTCAACAATTAAATCTGGAATCACTTCTTCTAGATGTACCCTAAGTGAAAATATCAACTTATGGCTTCGATAGCTGAATGGTTACACTTGCATGACTCCTCCGTTGTTGAAAAGTGGGAATTCTATTGTTTTGGTTTCTTATCTGAGGTCTAATAATCTATCACTATAGACGACATTATTGAAGCATGATTACTGATTTCGTAACAGGTAATGTAAATAATGGTTTCATGATGTAGCTCTGCCAATAAGCTATGAACAAGTAATCTGAATCTCCAATTTTTGTACATCTTAATCAGGACATCTGTAGGTGGATAAATAATTTGTAAAAAGCATTCTTTTGTCAACTAATAGCTTGTAGTAATTATCCTATGCAGAGACGAGCGGTGTTCGATGCCCTTTGTGGACTTACAAAGCCAGAACAACTGATGGATCTATATGTGTTTTCTTGTGGTCCTTCTACATTTAAGAATAGTAATCCAAAATTACGGTTACTTAAGGAGTACTATAGGCTTTTGGGTAAAGGGTCTGTCAATGTATCAAGCACTGCAGTTGAAGATGGATCCCTGTCCGCTTCAAATGCTTTGTGGAGGGTTACTTCAATCAATTACAATTATACTTTATGTTCCACATACCCTTTTGCAATAATTGTTCCAAAGAGTATAAGGTACTTTGCTGTTCTTCATAAGTGCTCTCTTTATTATTAATTTTTTTTTTTATTTTCATGTCTGTTATAGTATGTGCCTAAACAATTTAAGCTTATCATGATGCTGGTTTCATGGAAATAGTGATGAGGAAATACTTCAAGTTTCTAGTTTCCGTGGTAGATGTCGCTTTCCTGCAATTTCTTGGTGTAACCCTGGTAATTGTGATTTTTCTCTCTTTCTCTCTTGCACACAGACATTTTTGAACACTTGCAAACACACTAACATAAGATGAACACATGTTCAATGATAAGTTTGTATAATATGATTTAATGCTGAACCAACTCTGATATTCTAGGAAATGGCGCTGTTCTTGCACGATCCTCACAGCCATTAGTTGGTCTTATGAGTCAGAGGAAGTAATATATTTGTTTTTAAGTCCTTGTCCATGTTCATTTCAGTACTTAACTTTTTATAGTGAACAACGATGCATTTATATACATTCAATTCCAGTCTTGCAGATGAGAAGCTTGTAGCTGCTCTTTGTACAAATGCCGATAAAGGTACCAGAAGGTAATTTTTGTAGTTTTTAACATGAATATTTATTGCTTTGTCATCTTATACAATTTTAACTTGATTACATCCACTCACCTTATTTCTTTATGGATTTTATAATTTATTTGCATTTTTAATCTTTATTGGAGCAATGTATGACAGCTTCTTGTTTATCATGTCCAAGTTGCATACTTTGAAATAAAGGGCCATTTCAAAAGTAGTTTATTGTTTGATAAATCATATTTCAAATTGCAAAGTTCTTGGGCCAAATAATGCATTTGGTAAAAATTTATTAATAAACAACATTTTATGAACTTAATAGCAAGTACAAATGCATTAAAAAGTTAGATATATTTAGAAAAACTTATATTTACAGTAGTACAAGATGAACTAACCATTCATATTCAGCTAGTAATCTGCTTGATACATAGTCTCAAGTAGAACGAAAATTGAATTTATGAAATTTAATTTTCGTTAAACTTGATTCAATAGTTAAAATGGAAGATCATCAAATTTATACAAGAGATTTAGATATCTTGGATATTATTCAAGAAGAGAATAATAATGAAGACAACATCACTACAATAATATGATAAAGAAAGGATGATCAAAATAAAAAGGATTAACTTGAGTCTTATGTGATTGTCATGTCTCCTTAGGCTAAAAAGAAAATTTTGTAAGCCCGTGGTTAATCTTTAAAATCTCGAGTCATGCTAGAGTTTTGGTCTTTTGATTGAGTAATACTATATCTGTATTATACCGATGTTATGATATATGGTGTTGGTGAATTGGAGGTGAAAGGATTTTTGTTCTGATGTATGGTGTCGATGGCGAACTAGAGGTGGAAGGGAGGTGATAGGATGAAAATGTTGAAGGAGAAAAAGTAAAGATAAGACAACTATATACTAGTTTGGATTTTGTGCTATATCTAGAATGATACACTTTTAGTATTATCTTATGAACACAACTACAAGAAAAACATTATCTTAATTCATCTCCACGTGTGTTGTAGTATGCCAAAGGGTGTTGATGATAACATGACACAATATTCATCAACAAAATGATTGACACAATGACATGACATTGTATGCATCAAACAGTATTGAGTTTTGGGCCCCGCGCTATGGGGCAATGACAAGGCGCTCAAGTAACTTTCCACGTACTCATAGTTCGAATCTTAGCTACGACATACTATAAGACATTTTCCTGCATTGGGATAAAAAATCAAGGGCGTTGCTTGCTCGGCGAGGAGCCGTTTGCTTCTGGATTTGCCTGGTGGTTTGTTGGGTCGGGTCGTCCACCTCCAAGACTAGTTGGACCGAAGGATCAGACACTTGGATTATCAAAAAAAAGTAGCATTGAGTTTTGACAATTTATCATAACAACATGTTTTGAATGTTCCACCCAACATGTTTAAACCATGTCTATGGTACAATCCGATATATGGTATAGATCAAAATTTTAGGCTATTAGAAAGTAATATGTACAAAAATAACAATGCTAAAATGGTTTTGAGAATTACTAGAAAAAATAAAATAAAAAACTAACATTTAGGCGCAATTAAGTGTTCTATAGGAGATGATACAACAACAACAACCAAGCCTTATTCCACTAGGTGGGGTCGGATAGGAGATGATAAAATGAGGGAAAATAAATTGAGATAATATGGATATATTTAAAGATGATTGGTAGATTCTTTAGTTAGAAAAGTTAATTTATAATAGTTGAAGCTAAAATTGTAGAGAGGGAGGCTAAAAAATATTTGTCAATGTAAAATGATTTAATTAATTTGAAAAAAAAATACTATTCATATAACTTGTAGATAGCTTAATGAAGGATAAGCTTGATTTAGCTAACCTCAAAAATGACTTTGCATGCACTGTAAATTTTATTTTACTATAAAGTGTATCTTTTTATTATATATTTTTTCTCACTTGTTATTGGCATGTAGTAATACAACTTTATTAGTGGGAAAATTTCTTTTTAGTGTTAAGCTTATTTACAATAAATTAATTTTATAACATTGATAAACTTTACAATGTCCAATCATTACACATATAAAACATTGTTCATTCTCTAAATATTTTATTGTTATTTAATTTATATATCTTTGTCTGATTTTATTTTAAGGTTATCTGACATTGTTTCCTTATGGTATCGATATACATTGATCATATAAATTCAAACAAAAATGATTTTATAAATTAGTTTGGTTATACATATTTGTAGTTAATTTTTTGTTATAATATTTTTCCTATTGAAACTATAATTTTTTAGTTATTACCACATTGATATTAGTTTTGATTATGTTGAGTTACTTGTAAGTTTTACGTGGTAGATTAGAACTTGAAACCAAGGTTTAAAGCATTGTTTCAATTCGATTAACAATACCTGGTCAAACTATACTGTGCCACTATCATGGTGACCTGCCAACGCGAGGTGTCTATGCCACTAGTTAGCAGGGTTGAGTTGAGAAGAATTAATCCCCGGTTGGAATGAAAACTGTATTAACGTTGTGCCCACACACTTACACAACTAGTACCTTCATTAGGAGGGTGGAATTGGGAAGAAGGAAACGAGAAGAAAAGGAAGAAGAAAAGAGGCATCAAGTATGGAGGAATCGAGAACAAGGGTACCTTACTTGAATGAGTTGAAACTCACAATCAGCATACTTAGAAGAAGCATTGTGATTCTTGTCTTGCGTCAACAAGAAGCAACTGTGCACTCTAGTTGTTTTGCATGACGAAGTCTTGGTTCTCACCGGGTTCAATGCTTTATCATACAGCAAATCTTGATCTCAAAGTGCAAAGCTCAAACCCATGGTTGTCAATATCAAGATTGGCATCTGAAATTTTCAAAAACCTAGGCATTAGCTATATCAAATTTGTGGTAACAGAATTGATAAATAAAATTCTTAAAGTAAAAACAAAATGAATGCCACAAAACTTAATTTAGAATCACAAATAATTTTCATTTTCAAAAAAATCAATAAAATTTTAATTCATTGTTGTACTTTGTATCTGTATTATAACTTTTGTAGACCTTCCTATTTAAAATCTATGATTTAAATTTCAATTTAGTTTTAATTTATAATTTCTGAGTTAAATCACTTTAATTAAAATGATTCAAATAAATTTAATTCAATTATTTAAATTATTTTAAATTAATCATCAACTTTAATTAATTTTAATTAACAAAATAAGAGTCAATTTATTAAATTAATTTTCTTTAATAAAATTGAAATCAAATTAATAAATTAAAATATGATTTAAAAGTAAATTTAATTTAAATTTGATTTAGTTTTTTAAGTTTAATTTAAGTTAAATTCAACTTATTCTAAAATCTATACTTGAAACTAGATTTAACTAATTCAATCTAAATTTAAAGTAAAATTTAATTTAATTTAATTTGATTTAAAATCACAATTTAGTGTAAAATACATCAATTAACTTGATGGTTAAAGATTTGAGTCATTTTAGAACACATATGAGAAATCAACTAGAGTTGGATTGCCTATGCTAATCATGATTCAACTTGGTTGATCGTATTAGGATTGGTTGAGTTTGCTAGCCACGGGTAAAGAACATTAAGAATGCATTGTCTCTAATCCCGGTTGGGAAATTGGTTCCTTGTGATTAGACGCAACGTGATGTTTATTAAGTGTTTTACATTAGATTTGACATTTGTATTTGATAATCTTCTAGAGTGTGGAAGTTTACAACAACTACCAAGCCATATTCTACTATGTGAGGTTGACTATATGGATTCTTCTACGCTATTAGCCTATCTCCTACTATATCATCATCTATACTTAAATTTTTAACTCTAACTAAGTCTTTTTTTTGTCTTCTTCCTCGTTCAATGTGAGTATTTGTTATAGTTTCACATTACCTAATTAAAACATTTATTAGCTGTTTAAGTACATATCCATACCGTCTTAAACGTATCTCTCGGAGTTTTCCTTGAATAGATACAACTCCGATTTTCTCTCTAATGCTCTCATGTCTTATTCTGTCCATCCTCATATGCCCACACATCCACCTTAATATTCTTATCTTCTGCTCGTGTGCTTGAGTTATAGTCTAACATTCACTGTCATATAACATAGCATGTCTTATTGTCGTTTTATAGAACTTCTCTTTAAATTTTAGAGGTACTTTAGATCACATAAAACACTTGACGCTCTCCTCCATTTGAACTAACCTGTTTGTATTCTATATAAGATATCTCTCTCAATCCCTCTATCGTTTTACAAAAATGATCTTAAATGCTTAAAGCCCTTTCTAGACAACTTGTCATTTCCTATTTTAACAATTGTCTCATTATATCTAATATTGTTAAACTTAAATTCTATATATTTCGTCTTACTCTACTAAGCCTAAAATCTTTCACTTCTCGTTCCTGCTAAGATTTTAGTTTAGTATTTACTCTTTCACTTGTCTCATCTACTAAAATAATTTCATCTGCAAATAATATGCACCATGGTACCGTGTCTTGAATGTGTCTAGTGAGTTCGTCCATTATTAATGTAAAACGTAAGACTGATTCTTGATGTAATCCTGTTTTTATTGGAAATGCTTTTAGTTAATCCGTCTAAAGTCTTTACTCTAGTTGTTACATCCTCATACATATCATTAATTAGTTCAATATATATGCTATGCTAAAACCTTTATTTTCTAGAATTTTTCATATAATTTCTCGTAAGACTTTATCATAAGTTTTTTCTAATACTAAGGGTATTATTCGGGTGGATTCGGGTGGGGTCGAAGCAAGGATAATACAAAAAATCTCAACTCGAATCCGAAAACCCTAAACCGAACCTGGATTGTAATACCTCGTTTCTAAAATTCTGGTTAAGTATGACTTAAAAGGTTAGATGGTACTATCCATATCACCAAGGTGTACCTTCCTTTTCTGAAGCCCAAATTTAAGAACTCCAAAGTTAAGCGTGCTTGACTTGGAGTAATCTTAGGATGGGTGACCTCCTGGGAAGTTTTT
>JBBMJZ010382391.1:0-15952 GCA_037833815.1 Zingiber zerumbet
TGACCTGCTGTTCGGCTGAGCTGCCGACCTGACCTGCTGTTCGGCTGAGCTGCTGAGCTGCCGACCTGACCTGCTGTGCGGCTGAGCTACTGAGCTGCCGACCTGCTGAGCTCCCGACCTGCCGAGTTCCCGACTTGCCGAGCTGTTCAGCAGACCCGAGTTGCCGACTTGCCGAGCTGTTCTAATCGGATGTTCTGCTCGGTCAGTCATTCCGAGTTCAGGAAAAAACCAACCCCTGCTGGCAGCCTGAGATTATCCACTCAGGTCATCTCAATTATTGTTTGGTCTCCAACATATAGAAAGTGAAGAGGTGTGTCTTCTCATTAAAGAGGAAAGAGTATGTCTTTTGGGCACAAAAGACCTCCTTTCACTCTCTATTTAAAGATAACTAAATTGCAAGCCAAAGAGAAATAAGCAACTTGCATTATTCTTATTTTTTATTATTCATTTTCTCCCTGTTTTCTTTGAGGTCTGACCCGATCGTCGGAGGATCTTTGCCAAGCCTTAACCCAGCCACCCTCCTAACATTTTTGTCGAGTCTTTTAAGACCTCTATCCAAAGATTCTTATAATACTTGGCAATTAGAAGACCAACCTCTTAAGCCGTCTTTAGGGGTATTCTTAATAAAGGCCGACCTCCTGAGCAGTCTTCCGAACAAAGATGACCTCCCAAGGGATCTTTTTAATAAAGTTCAAACTCTTGAGCAATCTTCCCAATAAAAACGACCTTTTGAAGAGTTCTCAATAAAGGCCGACCTCAGCAGTCTTCCTAACAAAGGCCTACCTCTCGAGAAGCCAACTTGATAAAAGCTTGACCCAATTAAAGTTTAACATGAAGAAAGACATCTAATTTGTATCTAGTAGATCGAAATTACTTGATCGTGGTTGCTTTGATCATGCCATCCTATCCCTTGATCTCGGACCGGATCATCTCATAGGGAAATAGGAAAAGAATAACTTGTGAGTGAGAGAGTTAGGATGTACTATTATGAGATTTGAGATTTTTGCAAGATTTATAGGATAGAAAATGCTTCTGAATGAGTGAGACACAACAAACTTGAATGCATAAAAACAAAGAAGAAATAAAAAAAAAAAAAATAGGAGAATAAAGAAGATAAGTAGTAAAGTAGGCATAGAGATTTGCAGTAAGAACAAGAATAAGAACAAGAACATTGGTAGGAAAATGGAAAGATGCATCGGTTTAATGAAATTAAATGATTTTTTTTTAAAAACAAAATACAACACTCCCTCAATTTTTAGCCAAGGGTCCACCTCTCCCTTATCTTCTTATATCTTCTTAGCCCACTTTAATCAAATATTTCCTCATTATGTCTCACATGCCCTGTTGCCCACCTCTTAATCATCCTTCTCTTTCAGCCTTGAATTTGCAAACCCTGAAACCAATCTCACTACATCAGTAAATGATGACACTCAAATTAGCCATGAGTTTAAGATGTGAAGTAAAAATTAAAAGGTTCCAGGCTACCGTTTAGTTAATCAAGTATTTATGAGTCAATTTCGCACTGCTTAAGATAACTCTAGTCCACTGGCTACGTTCATATGAAATATTTTTATAAGGTCAGATTAATCATCTTCAGAATAGTCCTTCAAAAAAATGGATGCCAGTATTAAAAAAAAAAGCTAAGGCATAGTAAAAAACATTAAACAAATCCCTAAATATTTAAATTCTAACTATGACATATTGCAAGATATTTTCAATCTAGTGAAATGAAAAATCTGAGAAGGTAACTGTTGGGTGCGGATCCACGAGTGTTTTTAGATTTATCTGATAAAGACCTTAACTAGAAGTCCAAAATTAAGATATCTAGATTAAAATAAATAAATTACTAAAAAATAAGGAAGGAGTTGTTGGGGGTAGTGTGGTGAGAATGAGATGAAGCAAGAGCTGCGAGGGAGTAGAAGACGGTTGGACAAGGACCTCCCACCCAACTCCTGTTAGTTGTTATGAGTAACTACTCTTCCCTTCCTTCCTTTACTTGTAGACCAAGAACACTGGCCCTCCTAACACACGCTCCAACTCCTTCCTTCCCACCACATGGGCTACGGCCGAGTCGACTCGTCCGAGTCGCTACCCTCCTTATCCGACCTGCAACTGCAAGCGAGTCGCGACGCGTCCAGGACCAGGGCACGCCGTCGGCTGTTACTCTGCCTTGGTCTTATCGGCGTGCTTTTGCTCGTCGGGTTCCAGGTGGCGCACGTTGTCCGCCGCCGCGACTCGGCTGAGACGACGACGCCTCGGCCGGATCGCAGCCGGCCGATGAGCCAGGCCATATCGCGGGCCTGCGGCCTGACGCGGTACCCGGTCCTCTGCGTGCGTTCGCTGCTCGACTTCCCGGGCGCCCTCGACGCGGCCCGGGAGCGTGACCTCGTCCATGTGTCGCTCAACATGACGCTCAGCCGCGTCAGCGCGGCCATACACGGTGCCTCCGCGATCGCCGGCGCTGCCATGGACCAGCTCGCCCGCTCCGCGTACGAGGACTGCATGGAGCTGCTCGACCACTCGCAGGAGCAGCTCTCCGACTCACTCCTTGCGGTGGCCACCGCCGGTGCTTCGCCGGCGTCGCGAGCCCGAGTCAGGGGGTTCTCCGACGAGGACGTGATCACCTGGCTCAGCGCCGCGCTCACCAACCAGGACACCTGCGACGAGGGGCTGCAGCGGGTGGCCGACCTCCGCGTGAAGCGGCACATGGAGAGCCAGACCAAGGACCTCAACGAGCTCGTCAGCAATTGCCTCGCCATCTTCTCCGGTTTTAGCCGCAATAAGGATTTCTCCGGCATTCCTATCCACGACAAAAGGAGGAGGAGGAAGCTACTAGAGTTCCCGTCGTGGGTGCGGAAGAAGGACAGACGCCTGCTCCAGGCGCCGGCGGCGAGCATCCAGGCGGACATGGTCGTTTCCAAGGACGGAAACGGCACTTACACCTCCATCGCCGACGCAGTGAATGCGGCACCAGACTACAGCACCCGCCGGATCATCATCTACATCAAGGCCGGCCAGTACTACGAGAACATCAAGGTCGGACTGAAGAAGACGAATCTCATGTTCATCGGCGACGGCAGAAGCAACACCATCATCGCCGGATCGCGGAGCGCGTCCGACAACTTCACCACCTTCCAGACAGCCACTTTCGGTATTTGTTAATTGTTGTTAGGGAATATTATTGATTTTTAACGAAACAGAGAATGGCATTTGGGTGGTGAATTTGGTGTTTGCAGCGGCGACGGGGACGGGGTTTATAATGAGGGACATCACGGTGCAGAACTGGGCGGGGCCGGAGAAGCACCAGGCGGTGGCGCTGCGGGTGGGGGCGGACCACGCAGTGGTTTACAGGTGCAACGTGATCGGATACCAGGACACTCTGTACGTGCACTCCCAGCGGCAGTTCTTCCGGGAGTGCGACGTCTATGGCACCGTCGACTTCATCTTCGGCAATGCCGCGGTAGTGCTGCAAAACTGCAGCCTGTGGTCGCGCCGGCCGATGCCGATGCAGAAGAACACCATCACCGCTCAGAACCGCAAGGACCCGAACCAGAACACCGGCATCTCCATCCACGCATGCCGGGTGGTAGCGGCGGCGGACTTGGAGCCGGCGAAGGCCAACTACTCCACCTATCTCGGTCGGCCGTGGAAGCTCTACTCCAGGACGGTGTTCATGATGTCGTACATCGAGGACCACATCCACCCGGCAGGGTGGCTGGAGTGGAACGCCACCTTCGCCCTCGACACCTTGTACTACGGCGAGTACATGAACTACGGTCCGGGAGCTGCCATCGGCAAGAGAGTGCAATGGCCGGGGTTCCGGGTGATCACGCTGCCGGAGGAGGCCAGCAAGTACACGGTAGCGCAATTCATCTTCGGCTCCTCATGGTTGCCATCCACCGGAGTCACCTTCTTGGCCGGCTTATCCGTATAAAAAAAATAATATTCCTTCTCTCCTTGATTCCATTGCCTTTGCTCTATCATATGTGATCCCTCTTCCTGTGCATGGTATATAGTTTATTTTTTCCTCAATTTTGTTTCAGAAACAGATCAATCGCAACTCCGATCCTTCGAGTTCTTACAACCATACATTTTACGAATTCCTAACATTCTGTCGAAGATTTGTATCTAGTGATAGCGACTTCAATTAAGGGCGATAGCTAAGAACAGCTGCGAGTAGACCACGCTGTCCTCTAGGATGATAGCAGCTCAATTCCCAGGATTCATCAGCAATCAATCAATCAATTTGCTGCTGCTGATTGCCAAGGAGACCAAAACAGCACGATGAGAGCGATTTAGAAAGCAGAGGAAGAAGGTTCTTCCTGCTGATACACTGCTTCGTGGCTCGTGGAAGTGTCGGTGAGAGGCAGCTCAGGGCTGGAGAATTAATTGGAAAATTTATGGATCGGAGAGGTTTCAAGGGTGGTGGTGGAATTGATGAGGGTGAGTGAAACTGAACGGTGGGGTTACGCACTGCCATTAATGTCTGACCTCACCTCACTATGTGCGTGTGTTCTTTTCAACGTGTTTCCTGGCATTTCGCTTCAAATGCCATGGCCAATGCATGAGGGTAAGGAACAGAGGAAGAACAACATGATAGAAATGGAGTGCCACACCTTGGAGAAAGTGAATTTCTTAGTTCTGAGATTGAAGTAAGGTGGACTCGCAAGGTAGAGGATCGGATGACATGGAGTGAACTGGGGAGTTGGTGCATTCACTGAAAAAAATTTCTACCAAAATTTATTATTTGTCAAATCTCCGTAGCAATAGCAATGACTTCAAGCATACTCTGGGAGATTCAACCATTGCTAGGTTAAACAGAAAGAATGCCTTTAGAACTCATCTCGAATCAGACGGGAATTTGTTACTTGTCAGACAATAAATACATGAAGGTAACCCCTCAATCTCCATTGTCCAAATTGTCCGGATAACATCAATCCAACAAAAGCTCCCACTTAACTTATTTCCAAGGAAACCCTACGAGGAAACTGATCCTCAAATCTTTTTTATTTGAGAAAATCTGAAAGGTCTGGACCGGCCTTCCAGTTCAAGGCTTCCATAACTGGACCTTCAACCAGCCTGATGGTAATGGTATATTAGCAATTCAACTAGCAAAGGAGGAAAAATTCTGCACCTCTCACAAATTTCTCTCTATGAATTCCCAGATCCTCTCTTCCATGTAAACACGATCTCGTAGCCGACGCGGCATGTGTCTTTCATCTGGAAAAAGCAGAAGCTCGTACGGCTTGCCAGCGGCAATGAGAGAGTTTACAAGTCTGGCTGTGTGCCTGAAGTGCACATTCTCATCGATCATTCCATGAACAAGGAGTAGCTTCCCTTTCAGCTTGTGCACATGGTGCATTATTGATCCGTACTCATAGCCTTCAGGGTTTTCATCCGGCAAGCCCATATACTTCTCGGTGTAGAATGTGTCGTATCCATCCCATGAAGTCACTGGGGCACCTGATACTGCACAGCAGAAAGTGTTGGGAAACCTTGCCAAGCTCATTGCTGACAGAAAGCCCCCATAGCTCCAACCATATATACCAATATGGTCTGCTTTGGCAAGACCTTGCCTCACAAGCCACTCTACACCTGTCACTTGATCTTCCACGTCTACCTGGCCAAAGTTGTGCTTCAGATGGCCCTCAAACTTCAATCCTCGCCTTGCAGTCCCTCTGTTATCTAGCTGCATTATAGAAGAAAAAATTGTCCTTATCATGTTCTGCACCATACTCAGTTTATTATAGAGCAATTGTATCAATTATAGCAGAGATAGGCAAAACAATTGTTGATCGCAATAGGAAAAGAGGTCAGATGCAAGCAGTAGTTTTTTCATGGACCATTTATGACAAAAAATCATATGACTATCTACTATGACATGGCATAGAGAATCATTAATACAGTTAAGCAATGAAGTACTGACTCCAACCAGAACAATACAGTTTAGGTACTCTATTCTGTCATGCCAACACAGCACACACAAAAAGCTTTGGCACACATTAAAGCATGCCAAGATCAATTTAATTAAGTTTAAATTTTTATCATCATCTTCCACAAACTAGTTTCTCCATTTCCATAAATAATGCCATTAATTGGTGGAAGTTGAACTTAGAAATTGCTGCTTCACTTTTCCCTCCTCTTTTTTTTTGGGGTAGTATTTCATCTCTTTCCCATGATTGGCTGCAATAATTGAAACATCAGCAGCATCTCAATCAGGTTTTATGCAGCAACAAGATGAGATATGTCTATCTCGGTATATACCACTGAACTTGTGTTGGGCACGAACAAAATAACCACATTTACCCATTCAATATCAGTCAGTGATCAAAATGGTACATCCCAGTCATGCCAACCAATAACAATCTGCACTTAAACCATAAAGTTAATGGCATTGTACAGTTTGTCTCCTATCCATTGTGACATAACCTGGTCAGCTAACAAGAATATGATTCATTTGGATGTAAAATAAAAAGGGTTAATTATATATACAACCCGGTAGTTTACTTGTAAATACATGTGCCTCCTATTTTCTCTAAAATCTCCAATTCAGTTTGTAACCTGGCCAATTTAATAAAATTTGACATAAGTTTATACACATTGCGTGAGCTAAAGAATACTACTTATTTAACTAGAAATGATTGTAATACAGGCCACTGTAGGCACCCTACTTAAGAAAACAAAATTTGAAAAGATAAGTTGAATTCAAGTAGAAGAAGTAGAATCTAACTAGATTCAACATAGTATCTCATGATTGTGGGAATATTGCCACAAACCAGTTCCAGTTAGCACATCCAGGCTCAGAGAGGTCAAATAGGGCCAAAATGAAAGGTGGGAATAGATCCCCATAGAATGTGAATCAACAGAGGTTATGAATCTTGGATCTACTTTGTCAATTAGTTAAGGGGTTTAAAAGCTACAAATCTGGATGTCAAATAGGACCAAAATGAAAGCTGGAAATTTGTCAACAGAGGTTATGAAGTTTGGCTCTACTTTGTCAATTAATTAAGAGGTTAAAATGCTACAAAACTAAGTAGCTAACCGCGCAATAAAGAAAATGGTAATTCCATGTTGATTTGGTAATCAATGTTGAAGAAACTATCCAAGCTCAAGAGACAGGAAGAAAAGAGAAAACTGCATGCGAACAAAAGGAGCTAACAAAGCTCAAGAGACAGGTTTGAGTCTCTATCCTAGATTCTGAGAAGAGGTGGTTCATGGGGCACCAGGCTAGCTTGCAAAGGGAAGTGAGTGCTAAAGATTGAGACTATTTTGTAGCTTGAAGGTCCACATAGGAAGAACCAACTGTACACAAACAAACAACAAAGAAAGAAAAAGGAAAATGTGAAGTGAAAAAGGGAAAATTGGCTAATATTAGAGTTTGTTGGGACTCTTATATCTTATACCATTCTATCGTCAGTTCTTCCCGTTGATTAGGCTTCTGCTCAAAATACTAACTAAAATATCTAAAAAAACATATAAGCTATGCACACTACAGGTAACCAACGAGATCGGAACAGTATGAATGCAAGCTCCCATGCAATCAAGATACACAAACTCTAGTTCCCTCGGGACGGTCTAGTGGCTGGCGCATGAGGTACTGCCACTATGAGGTCTGGGGTTCGAATCTTAACATAGCCGAAGCAAATGCCTCCCTTATGCGCCAATCACTATTCCAAAGGTTAGTAGTCAACCGTGATTTACCTCCTCCGTGTTGGCCCTGGGACGGGTTGGTGGGGGTGTTGGGGGGCAAGCGTAGTCGCTTTTGTCACCAAGATACACAAACTCTAGCCCCATCCTAATATTGATTATAACCTTGTAATATGAGATACAACAACAATATTTTATTTTTGCAAACTAAGTTTTTAATATTTTTCAGCAAATAAAATTAGAAAAATATACGGTATAAAATATATGAACTACACAAAGAAATATTCACAAACTGAAGTTATATAGTTCACCATATTCAAACTAATTTACTCAAAAAATCTAGAATTAACAGCTATAACTTTAAAGTGCTTTGATTTTGAAATAGAACTTTACTATATACCCAACAATTTCAAGAATCCATGAAGAACAAGTATAAAAAATGACAAAAAAATAAAAGAAGCTAATTGTGTTTTTGGAAGAATACATGGTACTAGAAATCAACACCAGTAATATAAACAGTTCGCATTTTATCTTACCCTGCTATTGGATATGCATCTTTAACAAAAATGTACTAATTAAAAAATAAATCAGATGGCAGCGCATAGAGAGTATATTTTAGTCTAGAAACTTAAAAACAAAAGACAATAGCAAACAGATTTACCTTCCACACTAAGATTCCCTTATTCCGTAGGTATTGCGCTCTCATGTCAACTGTATTTATCCATGAATCAACCACAAGCTGAACACTAGGACCACCATAAACACCAATCAATGCTTTATATGGAGGTGGCCCAAATGTTTTTGCATCAGGTTTGTATAAAGCCCCATACAAAGTTGTACCATCTTTAGCAGATATTTGCACAATCTCCGGTGATAGAAGTTGTAACTTTCTAAAACGAGGAACAGTAAGAGGCTGCTCATACAATGGAAATATCAGACTCCCATCATGCAAGGAACAAAGGGTTACTCTGGGAGGAGAGTTAAGAGAATCATGGACATCGACAAATCTCTGCATCTGATGATCAAGGATAACTGCATGTCTTCCACTGCCATGAGTCAACCTCATTGGTGGTTTTAAAGGAATAGTCCAGTCTGGAATAAGGCTAGTGCAGTATAAGTTAAATTCCAATGGTCCATCCATGGTGCCAGTGAAGTAAATAAGACCTGCATTTTCATTTACACCAGCAATTTGCTCAACCATCCAATTACCTTGTGTAATGGGTCCTAAGCAAGCCCCACTCTTGTCATGAAGGTAGAGGTGCCTAAAACCAGTCTTTTCACTTGCCCAAATGAAACCACCAGAAAAATTATTCACTCCTTTATCTAAAGGTGTGAAGCAATCATGCAAGTTTATCCAGATATCGTGCTCTTCTACTAGTAAAATTTCCTTTTGTCCGGTCTGAATATCATACTTAAAAATCTCTAATTTGGAATGGGACCTGTTGAGGACCTGAGCAATAAGAGAATTATCTGGCATCCAATTGACTCTAGCTAGATATTCTGCATCTCCACCAGCTTCACCTGATAATCCACAAATAAGGTCCATCCAAGTTACTTCACCACCAGAGGCAGGAACAACTCCGAGTCGAACCTTTACATTAGCAGCTCCAGCAAAAGGGTATGCATGGTCTTCCTGTGCATCTACACCAACTGAACTTTTCCCCTGATGCATGATTCTGAAAAGAGGGATCTCAGCTGAGTCAACCTCAGCAAATGCAATATACTTGCTATCAAGAGACCACCAAAATCCAGTCTTCCTATCCATCTCTTCCTATGGCCAAAGAAATAATTGGTAGAACAATAAATTGATTTTCAATGGTCTAGCATGAGAATGTTTATAATTTCAGAGAGAGGAGAAAAGTTGCACCTGAGCAATGTATTCAGCAAGACCATAAGTCTGAAAACAGAACAGATCAGAACTGTTAGATACTCTGAATGAAGACATCAAATAAGAGATTCATATATACAATAAGTTTATTAACAAAAACAGCGTAGGTGTGGTAGCAACCATGAAAATGTGTGCATATAAATTCAAGCTCACAGCATATACAATCCGCAAAATTTGTATAGAAATAATCCTAGTTTATAAGAAAATAAGGAAAAAAATACATCAAGAGATGCACTGCTTTGTGCATAGTGAACCCAAATACAAACATTGCAAAGAGTTAACTCCAAATCAGTTAGTGACATGATATGTTGCTTCAATATAATAGTACTATGTCTGATCTTTTTTCTGAAGGAATATTTTCCTAATATTTGTTTCTGAAGACAGTATTTCAATAATATCTATAGACAATCTAATGAGCTCATAGAATGCAGTAAGAGAGGGTTTTACCAATGAGTTTTTTTTAGCAAACTCAGGATGATCAGCATATTCCAAGGATATAGACAGCCTTATCACTAATATACCTCCCAACTCCCAGCAGTACTGTAAAAGAACTGGGTGCCTTGCCATGACTATGCTGATGTAGCTACCATGAAATTCTAGGAGCTCACATATTGCCACTGTATTTCATTCAACAGTCATTACAGAGATATGTAGAGTATTGGGCTTCTTTTGTGCTGCATTACAACTTCTCTAGCATAATCTTTGTTGGACACAAGGATTAGCAGAAACTTCCATTGTCTAGCAAAATTTGCATGTATGGATATGGACCTCCCAATCACCCAACTTCAATTTGACATTAACAGTGCATTGAACAACAGAACAAGTTTTACAACACAATAAAATCCAACCGAATAAATTGGACCAGAAGTGAGAAATTGGCCAATTCGAGCCTGGTTGGAAAACAAACTATATTTGTTAAACCTGCAATCCATGCACATAACATAATTTTTCAGAAGGTAAGTGGACCGTTTCATAAAATAGAGAGGTGCCTCAACACAATCCACAGAATAATACAGGTGTTCCCCTAAGGATATGGAAAAAAAAAATCATGGTTATCCCTTTGATTCTTGCTCGTATTGCAGTCCCCTCTTACTGTATTGTAATTGCAATGACCACCTCCATTTTCCTTGTCTCCGGGACCTAAATCAGTATCCTATGCATTTAGTTGGCATATCAAGGTCTCCTAGAATGTTTCCAAACCCCAACACTTCCTTTCCTTCTACCTCTTCCTTGGTCCTTTCTAAGCTTTTCCAACTTCTATCCATGATCTTGCTTGAGTTATGTGCTCTCTGAGGCTACTATATCTTCCTTCTATCAGAAGTTCTCTGAGACCATAAAGTTGGAATCACTTCACCTAACTTCGCTTGGTATGCATGAATCCAACAATGAATTTTGGTCTTTGATATCTTCGGGGAAAAAAGAAGCTCGGTCTTTTGAGAAAGTTAATTTCCTCTTTTATTATTTATGTATCACTATATTAGTTTCTGTATGAAAAAAATATTGAATAGTTTCAACTTCCACCATCAATCTTCCACATGCATGGTACAACTTCAAGACTATAGTTTAATTACAGCTCTTGATAATTTTTCACTTATTTTGAATAAAAACAACCATTAGGAAGTAAAAGGAAGGGGTTCTTGTATCCTAAGATATGTAGTTTGGTTAGATTAATGCATTTCAAAGTTTATCCTACTATACTTATTTCATTCTATGCTAATATGACAACTACAAAGATTAGAATAATCCTACAAATTAGAGTAGATGTGAAATAGATCTAAATTCAAGCGCAGTACTCAAAAAATGGTCATCTGAAATTATTTCTGTTTTGTAGCTAGGGGAATTGCAATAGTTTAAACTTCACAACCATATTATTGGAAGAACCAAAAAATATGTCTGCTAAAAGCAGTAGAGCTTGAGTGTGTTTGTGCTTCACATCCAAAGCAATGATAAAATATGTAGTCCATCAATTCTTCAATGCTGAACAAAAAGGGAAATATGCTGCACATTTATCCTAGATTTTCCTAATTAATGCAATGAGAACAAGATTTCAAAAGAAAACATCATTTTTATTTTTAAATACAAATTTGAGATCTATCTTTTTTCAGTGGTTCTTTTAATTATATTTTTTGTGGCGCCCTACCAAAAAGAAAAACCTAGTTCTGCCATATAGTCCATATAATGTGCAAGGAAATTGCACATATTCCATATAATGTGTAAGGAATCAACATGTTCTACTGGCAACCATCTTGATCTGTGAAACCTTCTGAGAGCTTTTTTCTATAGGAACTGCAGAAAGATCAATTTCCTTTGAATAGAAAACAGGTTTCAGTAACCTGATATGTCTTATGATGAGACAACCAAGCTACATAAGTAACAGGAGTGAACTTAAAGAAAACATTGAACCATGAGCTTCTACAAGTACACTTCATTGCTCATTATTTGGAATACTAAATGGAACTCGTCCAAATGGTTAAATGCCAAGTTACAAGACAAACCAAAGTACTTAAGCTTACCAGAGCAAAACAGAGGATAATATTGGATACATACCACAAGCGTTTGATTTTATTTTCCAAACACCAAAACTAGAAAGGTAAATTCAATCATGTGTAACGCATTAACAAGATACAAGCATCCAACCTTTTGGTTTGCACTTGCTCCAAAAGTTAATTGGTTAGGTTCCCCACCAGACAGATTCAAAACGTGGAGTTCATCATCTCTGACATATGCGAGCTTGCTTCCATCTGGTGACAGATGTGGGTCAATGATTGGCGAACCAGCACAACATGTCAGCTTGGCCTCTGGCTCTGAGCCTGATATTTCCTGGAAATATACCTGATGAAACAGATAATGATCACTTGATATCTCTGTCTCAAAGAAAGAAAGTTTAAGGTCAGCCAGTTCAGCAGCACATAGGATAACTACTTCTGATGAAGCATTTTAATGATCAAACCGAAACTACTTCGAATACAATCGGCCTACTAGTTGAATTTCAACACTAGCCAATCAAATCAGGAAATAGAGCAGCGCACAAACCCCATTTGGCAATGGCACCATGATAGTGGGCTTCCCTGGAGGAAAGCAAGAAGAGGACGTTGACCTCGCCTTCCACTCGTACCTCGTGACACCCAATCCCCTCTCCCTTGACCTCTCCCGCCTCAGCTTCTCTTCAGCCGAGAGATTATTCTCGTCGAGGCCGCCTCCATCAGGTGGGCTAAACACCAGCTCTTGCCGCCGCGAAGCAACGTCAAAGACGAAGACTTTACGATGGAGGGTACCATCGGGGCTAAAGAGATAGGAGATCAGGCGCCCATCAGGGCTGAAGCTGATGGCGGAGGGGGCGACGTATCCCGGCAGCGGGTACTGGACGATCTCCTCCACGGGAAAGAGGAAGGAGTCTTCGTTGGAATCAGCAAGGGGCATCTTTGCTTCGCAGTGCCGCGGTTTCTTCGCGAAAGTCTCCTTGTCGCCGTCCTCCGCAGCCGCGCTGTCCTGCATCAAGGAGGGCAATTACGCAGGCGGAGGAAGGGCCGGGAGGGCCGCTGTACCAAGAAGTAGCTGCCGGACGGCGAACCCTAGGACGGATGGCGATCGTATCGGGGCCGAAGAGGAATCCCAGCGGTCCCTACTAAGGCCCTTCCCCTCTCTCAGTTCGCTAATATAGTAATATTTCTAGGCACGGCCTCATTTGCATTTGCTCCCGTATATTTTTTGAAATCTCAAATTAACTCAAACAAACTTTCCTTTATATTGATATTACTCACCAAAGCAGTAATTTCATTGGTCCTACGGTTAAATAATAAATTAGATACCAAATAGAGATAATATTTTTCACGGCCTAACCATGAGTATTCCTTATTAGCTTTCCTCATTATATAATTTATTTTAAATTTTAAATTTTAAATAAAAAAATTTACATTAATTATTATATCAATTCTCTAAATTTAAATTTCATAAATATAAAATTTAAATATTAAAATATTATTTAATTTAGAAAAAAATAAAAGAAATTAATTATATAATAAAAAATAAATATTAAATATAATAAAAAATTTATAAAACGTGATATAATGTATAGTGATAATGATTATTTAAATTTATTAAAATAAATAATTTATCTTAAATTATAAAGATATTATTAAAAAAAAAAACAAGTCAAATGCAACTAATCGTCCTGTTCTTTAAACATATTTAATAAAGTTGAATCTAAAATTAATTAAATTGCTTAAATGATTATTAAATTTAACTTAATTTCTTATGTCTAAAGCTGAATTTGCTTCGAGTTTCAGTTGAACTTGTTCTACAGATACTATTAAATTTAATTAATTAAAATTTTTTAAAACGTATTTATTTATATTAAAAATTGTTTATTGATATGTTTGATAACAATTTATTGAGGAACTTTATTAATATATTCACGAATATTATTTACAAACTATTCATATTTTATTCAGAAGTATGAACGGGTTATGTATCTATATTTTATTTTATTTAATAAACTATATAAACTTTAGACATATTAAACGAATATATATAAATTTTTATTAAATTAAATATAAAACTGATTATAATTAGTACCCAAGATCCTCTGGACCATAGCCTTTAGTCCGCTCTTAGACTAGGGATTATTTATAAGTGAAATTTTATAGATCCCACCTGTATAATAGGCGGGGTCTATAAAATTTCATCTATGAATAATGTGGTTCATCATCTGGATCGCACTTTACAATCCAGAGGATTCGTACCCTACCAGCAGTGAATATTTTAAAAATATTAATCTAATTAAATTTGAAGGGAAAAAAAATAAATCTCATGACAATGTGCTTTTGGCTTTAAAAAAATGATGATAAAAATGATTAATTTTAAATTGATCGATTTGGATCTATAAAAATTTTTTAATCGATTATCAGAATAAATTAAAAAATATTTATAGTGGGCAATCTAGAAATCTATTATCCCTTAAATCCCAATTGGATATTAAATTAGGAATGTCTAAAAAAATAACTGAACATTTTAAAAATTGTATTGTACCTATGCCGGGGAAAAAAACAAAAAAGTGATAAGACTGAGGATTGAGTGGATATAGAGGTCGAAGTGAGTGGCAATTGAGAAAAGAAGAGAGGATGATGGATGGGTGGGCATTGGACAAACCGTTGGTTCAAATGGTAGAGAAGTTGATTGGTAGAGGAAGGAATGGAGGTGGATAATGCCAATTTGGTCACTTTAGAGTGCAGGTACGTGGAGTCCCTCTCAATGCATTGAACTATTGTTTGTGCTCCGCATGGAGAAAAGCCAAACGAGGTTTTTGTTTTTATTGTAGACGTGGGCAAAAAAATTAACAATTAGATATGCTATATCGATAAAGTTTGACTTATCGATTTACCCTTTTAATTAGGAGAAATATTATTTTAATATTATTTCTATGTATACTGATAAAAAAAACTGATCCCCACTGTAAGAAGAAGGAGGAGGAGGATCCTTAGAGATGTCAAAATGAATCTGATTCCACAATCTAATTTGAATCGATAAAAAAAAAATAGATTTAGATTGAGTATTTTAAAATTCGGGTCGGGTTTAGATTGGAAAGTTAAAATTTTTTGGATTAGATCGGGTCGGATTCGGATTGATCCGGGTTGACCTAAATATAGGGTTTAGTGAGTTTTTTAGGTTTTGGGGATTAAATTAAATTTTATTTTAAAAATTAAGATGTTTTTAATGTATATTAATATTATGTTTGTATAATAATGATGGAGTATTGAGATAAAGTGAAGAATTATAAGAAAAATAGAAAGGTCAATGACTCCTCTATAGTTAATACATAGTGGTCTATGTGACTTAAAAATTGTGCAAATTAGAGGAGGTAAAAAGTATTTTATTACTTTTATCGGTGACTGCACGAGATTCTGTTATGTCTTTCTTTTAAGAAGTAAAGACGAAACCTTAGAAGCTTTCAGAACTTATAAAACAGAAGTTGAGAATCAACTTGATAAATGAATTAAAATAATTCGTAGCAATAGATGTGGAGAATATGGTACACCGTTTGATGAATTTTGTTCAGAATCTGACATTATCCATTAAACAACGGCACCTTACTAACCTCAATCAAATAATGTCGTCGAACATAAAAATCAGACATTAAAGGAAATGATGAATGTCTTGTTGATAAATTCAGACTTATCCCAAAACTTGTGGGGGAAGCTATATTATTAACAACCCACATTCTCAACAAAATCCCTCATAAAAAAAACGATAAAACATCATATGAGGTATGTGTTGGTGCAATTTCCAGTAGGTCAAGGTTGACCTAGTTGACCAAGCGTAAACCTTGGTCATAGTTTCGATGTTTGACAATACGGAAAGACATGTAGACATGGACAATGCAGGTGCAGTTGTCCATGCGGAGAGATACTGATCAGGGTC